>SOPF01029120.1:0-44321 GCA_012979155.1 Hypericum perforatum | reverse complement strand
GTGGCGATGCCTCCGAAGCCATTGTTCGAGCCTTTGAAGGCTCACGAAATGTCCGATGGTAAGGTCCAGTTCAGGAAGGTGTCGGTTCCCCCGCACCGCTACACTCCGCTCAAGAAGATGTGGATGGAGATATATACCCCGGTCTTCGAGCAGATGAAGGTCGATATCCGTATGAATCTCAAGGCGAGGAAGGTGGAGCTGAAGACGAGGAAGGACACTCCTGATGTTAGTAACCTCCAGAAGTGTGCCGACTTTGTGCACGCGTTCATGTTGGGGTTTGATGTTGTCGATGCCGTTGCGCTCCTGCGGTTGGACGAGCTGTTTGTGGATTCGTTCGAGATCAAGGATGTGAAGACTCTGAGGGGCGAGCACTTGTCCCGCGCCATTGGTAGGTTGTCGGGAAAGGGGGGCAAGACGAAGTTTGCGATCGAAAATGCCACGAAGACGAGGATTGTGATTGCGGATAGTAAGATTCATATACTGGGGTCGTTTCAGAACATCAAGATCGCGCGGGATTCTCTCTGCAGCCTCATTATGGGGTCCCCTGCTGGTAAGGTGTATTCGAAACTTAGGCATGTGTCTGCGAGGCTAGCAGAGCAGTTTTAAGCATGTATCTGCGAGGCTAGCAGAGCAGTTTTAAGCATGTGTCAGCGAGGCTATACGTGTAACTTGGCATCATTTTTTTTGCGTATAGAGCCCGTAATAGTTTTTGACAAACGGCGTCATGATAATTTATCATTTGCTGAGTGGATTAGCACCAACTTATGTATGGGGCATACTGTTATTTTGGTTCAACTGAACTCCTTTATATTATAATTGAGAATATTGCTTTTTTTGAATTCTGTATACAAATCCTGCAATTCTGAGGTGGAAGCTAGCTCAGATCAGCAGTTCTTCAGATCTGGAATGTAGGCTAGTTAAGCAGGATGCTTAGAATGTAAGGGGTGCAATAACCGATCCGAGAATATTGGGTATTTCATATGGAGAACTAGGAACAAATGTGTTGGTGATCAATCTGCATTTAGCATGGAATCGATGCACTGATCGATCCTATGTGTTTCTCGAACTTGGACCCTTCCTATATACCAGTTCAGACTATGCATCAAGGGCCAGACTGATTTTGAGTATTAGCCATCGGATGACTGTATTTTGTTTGATTTCGTTCATCATCTAATCTGTTCAGTATTTACCTTTTCTTGGGTAAACGAACGTTTATGTTTTCAACAAGTGATGTGTCGGATGCTTTCAAATAGTTATGTGGCAAATCCGACACGGAAGTAGATAGATATGCATACATTCATTGTATCTGGTACTAAAGCAAAAACCTCTGGCAAAGGACATCATCTCAACGTGTTCCGGTTGTGTCTGGGACACACTGCCAAGGAAGGGTGGGTGTTAAAGGCGATAGCCAATGAAGACTGTTTTGCATCAATATGAACAGGAGGAACTCAAGAGCCAACTTGTACCATACGTATAAATTCGGTGTTGAATGGGAAATTTGGTGAGACTGGAGAAAGTTGGTAACCATGAAGTCTCTGTTCTTCATTATTATGATTAGGAGGAATTCAAAGAGTCAAGGGGCCATGTGCACTCTTGAATGTCCCTATCCACCATCTCCGAGTTCAGAGCTATGCCCTTTTGCCTTTTGTCCACTGTGTTGATTATTTTCGTCAATGCAAAAAGCAATGATGAACTGAGTTATGACTCTTAAGAGATGATTACAATTTTAACGATCTTTTACGATGAATTACTATTATTTAAAATGGCCAAAATGGTTGGTAGCCTTGTGAAAATTTAGGAGGTTCGTTGTAAAAATTTACATTTCAAAACAAAGTACTTATAGTTTTAAAAATTGCTATCCCACGACGATTATGATATATTAAAACTATGAAATTATTATTTCAAGTGTTCTGATATTTCTAAAAATGTTTGCGATATGTCTTCCGGAATTTAAGAGAACCTCTATATACATTCGGAGTTGGCCAAAATATGAAAACTAAAAATTCTCTTTAAGTTAAATCTCGACTTTGGATATCGTCCATGGAACATATATATCACTGAAATTGTACTCGTTTATATGATTTGACCATGCTTGATTGAAATTGGTAGTTTTGCACCTTTCGTTCTTCCGCAGTTGTGTTTTTTTCTTTTGGGGGTTTCTGTGTTCAATCACTCTAGAAGAGTCCATTGCCTAAGAATTGCGGATGATTTGCCTCATTTCGTTTTCAAGGCAACCGCGTCATTGAAAATGGTCCTGGAAATTCCACGACAAGGAGGCAAGGCTTAGAAAGTAGAAAGGACTTGTCTAGCCTCCGATAAAGAAGGGGTCTAAGGGAGCTTAATAGGTGTAGTGTACTTTTTGGAGGATAGCTGTAGGGTATATATATCTTTTTGGTAAGCAATGTTGTATTGATTAATATATTATTTACAAACCAACGTTTAAAATTTGAGATCGATAGTCTCATTAAATTTAACTCGACAAAAATTATTGAAATTAACTGTGTTAAAAAAATTACTATCGATAACAATTTGCTATGCACAATTCTATACTTGGTCTATATGATTTATGTGGGGAGACCAACAAATCATACGTCTAAATTTTGGCCCATGACGTGAAGTCGATGAGTTGAAGCCAACCAAATTGGACAAAGGGCCTTTTCCCTTCCCATGTGGGTATTAGGTTGTTCGTTTCCATCACTTTCTACGACATTTTTCTCATAAAATCATATCGTATTTGATTGAGGAATTCAAATTTAATTCAGATATTATTTAACATTGTTGATTTTTTAAAACTTGAAATAAATAAAAAACAAATTTATACTAGTTGATGCATTTTATGTTTTCTAGTACTATTATGAGTTTTTGTTGTTGCAAAAACTCTGATTTTTTTGTGTGTGGATCGTTCTTGGACACTTAGGTATGGCACCCTCAACACAGCAATCTGTGTTGGAGATTCTCTATCCCATGGGAGAGTGCTTTACAGTTTGTGCATCTTTGGAAATTTTGTTAAAACGAATATGTCCCTTTTTAAAAAACTAATAGTTTTGTAATAGAAAAAACCAACTTGTGAACATTTTTTAGTTGATGGTGATTGTTACAGATGACATATTTTATAGTGGACGATGATGAAAATTTATAATATGATTAATAAACAACAGATTAATTGAAATGATAATAAGTAATATTCTATTTGTGAGTCTTCCAAATCGGAAGACATTGGAATGCCATGGCATATATATGCATTGATGATTGACCGTTCAGATCAGACATTAATGAGTTTGGCAAGTTTTTCTAATTCTTTCAAATGAGTTTTTTTTTATGAAAGCATATTTTTACTCGTAATTATACTTTTGACCAAATTTGAATCATGTACATCTATCACGTCATGCAACTCTCTGTATTCTTTGGCTAAATGTCCAATACCCTTTGAAATAATACATTATTATTCTAGTCCAAATTCTTGAATACATAATTATGGAAATAAAGTTTGATATTGTTCTATTTTAATATACAAGATCAAATAAGCATCATGTATGGTTGCTGTTAATTTCTATAATCTATATAATTAAATCTAATCTAGAGAATATTCGTTATGCACAGCACATGGTCACTTGACCCGTAGCTGCATGCCAATTTTATATTAAATAAATAGCCAGTCCCCGATTTCAATTTATGATAATAACATAAAATCTGAAGCCAGTGTTCGAATCTACGATCTCCCACCTGTCTAATTCTTATTCACACGGCCTTTGTATCAAACACAATATCCTAAATGTATACTAATCCAAGACCAAGAGATAAAACGAAATCAGTTAGGGAGAGAGGATGTTCCAAGAAAGGTGTTGAAGAATCAAATCCCAAGAATAATTATCGTGGACCACTTTCGGTTCTCCTTTTTTATTGACGTATATATTTTAAAACAATCGAGCACTCAGATTAATTGATAAATGTATTATCTTAGTTTGACTAATTTTTTTTAATTAAAGAGAACTTTTATTACCAAAAGAAAGAATATTACAGAAGGTGAAGAGAATTTCAAGGCCTAACCAGATAACCTAAAGGATATCGTCGTCATATTGCGAATCGACTCGAACGCACCCACAAGTCAGGTCATCACGGTCGATATATAATCGGCTTAAGCAAACTCACAAGTCGAGTTGTCAAGGTCGATACATTAATTGCACTTGAGGGATTAACTCCAAGTTGACCAGGCAGTCAAGTCCAGGCAACCATAGCTCAAACCCGGCTACCGGCTACGAAAAACCTAGGAAAAAATCCCGCGCCGCCAAGGGGAAAAACTATCCTGCCGATCAGAAAGAACCATCTCGTCGATCTATAGCCACATCGTTCGTCGGCCGTGGTCCTTCAGGCCAACAGGAGGGGCGCCTTGGAAGGGTGACCACCGCCCACAGCAGAAAGAACCAAAACTAATGAATCGCCGTGGAGGAAAAGACCGGGGAAGGAAGTCCGTCTTACGACGGGAGCAAGGAAAGAGGAGAGAAGACCTGATCGGGAGGTGAGCGGACGGCGTGAGAGGGGAGAGACACCTCAAAAGCCGTGAAAAGGAACGAAAATACCGGTCAACGCCGGTCACCGGCGGTGGAACTCATCGACGGACTTGTCAGAAAGGCCTCGAGAGGGTGACAAAGCCCAGTAAGTGGTTAGCGTGGACTCAGAGTAGGTTGGCTGAGATCTGCAAAACAAGGCCAAATTAAGGAAAACAAGGTTGTTGACAATGGTTGTGCAGAATGGACCTCCCGGCCACTCCGCGAGTCGGTGGGTGCCTCGCCATGATAACTGGCGGCGGAGGAGCTTGGCCGACGGTCCTCCCGAAATCTGTGGAAAGAGTAGCCCTTTGTCTTTATTTTTTTCTTAGTTTGACTAAATTGTTTTAAGTCTAATCATAAGAAGACTATAGTATTAAATATTTATCAAAATACTTGTCATTTTTTAAAAATATTATACCTGATTTGAATAAGAATTGATCGATAGTTAATAGATAAATCGCAAGTTGAATTGGGAAGTAGCGAAGTTTGACTTCGGGAACCCAATAGTGATAGTGGTCTCGGTGGGCGTCCCTTGTCGCTTCATTGAATTCTTCTAAGAAAAAAAGAAAGGAAAATTGTGTATTTTTATTTATCGGAGTCGGTGATCGTAGTTCAAATATCAGTTTGTACTGCAGTCTAGCACAAGATATGTTTATGTGTTTTAGCCATTCAATTTGTGTTATTTTTTGTGATTCGTATGTTTAGACCCTCCGCATGAGAAGGATGTGACACACTCGTTCCTGGTACCTGCATTGCAGGTACTAATAAAAGGCGAGGATGTCAAAATACACAATCCTCGGTTTGCGTCGCATGCTTTAATTAGTCTACCATGGTTTTTGTTTGCTTTTCTTATTTTTTTAAAAAACATTTTGCAATTTTTTTTCAATTTTTTGCTTCACACTACATCTATTCGAACAATCCTTTTTTTTTATTATTAATTTTATAAATTATTTTGTAACTAATAATTTAATTAATATGGTTTAAATTTTTTCTAATATATGTAACCAAAAATTATTTCAAAACTCTAGAAATAGAGGTTAATCTCATTTTATTTTTTTTCACTAATTTACAAATAATCTTCTCATCTTTCTACAACAAATTTCAAACTTACTCATCACGTACCCATTTTATTTTTTTTTCTTAAATATGAACCCAAATAATTCCATTTCTCAACTTTTTGGATCTAATTTTATTCTAACTGAGATTCTAATCCTGATGATGTATTAACGAAATTAATGAATCAATGAAGATACGAACATATGATAATTTTTGGGTTGTTAAGGGCATTATTAAACATATTTGGCAAAAAATTAGTAGCCGTAGTCAATTCTGTAATTCCATTTTTCGTATTTATAATTCAAATTCTTTATACAATTTTTATTTTAAAATTTTTTATTTTTATTACTTTAAAATTAATTTTTATATTTTTTAATTTATTCATAATTATATTTAAATTTAATACTATTAACTGTATTAGAAAACAAAGTAGAACTGATATTAACAAAGATGAAGATTATAGCGGGGCGCAAGTGTAAGAAAAAAATTGTAAACAAGAGAAAAACTACAGGACAAGAAATTCCAATGACGCGAATGCGGATAATCTTGCTAGCTTGATATCTCTTGATTTGATCAGTTTTTTCTATGAACGATTTGATCGAATGACTAGAAAAAAGTTTTGGTTCATACTTTTGTGAAAAAAAAATTCAGAAAAATTCAGAAAATTATCTCTATATGAATTTTATCATATTTTTCTGACCATTTTTTAAATTTATATTTAACGTTACTTGTGGATATTTTTGTACAAAAATTGTTCAAATAGTAGAATATAATAGAATTTTTTTATTACTCTGTTAAACATTTTTAGAACATCAATGTGGTGATTTAAGATTTGGTCAAATCATAAATCAATAAAGTAGTAAAGTGTACTTTTATCCTTCTCTTTCGGAGTAACGTCAGAGGAATTTGTTAGCTTTTTAATTGGTCATTTTCCAGTAATTATATGTTGGGCTCTATAATACGCAACAATGATTCGCACACCCTGTCTAAATAAATTCGTAGGGCTGAGTCACGGGGTTTGCCCGGGTAAGTCTATAACGTTTTTCTCCATAAAAAAAAACAAAAAAAGTACCTGAAATTTTATTAGAAAAAAAAAATCAAAGAAAAAACAGATTTGAACTTGCGGATCCCTTAGCAACCGAAGAGCTAATCTACAAACCATGCATATTTCTATACAATAAGAAATCTCGAGTCACTCCATAGTGATATATTTATTTATATATATATATATAACACAATTTTTATTTACTAATATATTAGGTCCAAAAATACAACATATAGAATTCTTAAATCAGTTATCGTATTGATAGAAAGTTGTGGTCAGCTGTGAGTATTGGATATAGAGATAATTGGATATGATTAACGGAAGTCAACTATTCCATAAGCAATGATTCTCTTTAATTGAAGGGCGGAGATACTTAAATTTGACAAAGGTCACGTCAAAACATTTTATAAAAAATTTCCTTTCTTTTGAAGAAAGGGGCATTTTTCAGCTTTGGGTTAAAAATAAAGTTTTCAAAGTTGCCCCATGAAAAGAAAACTTAAACGTGACTTCAAAAGATAAAAAGGGACAAAAGTGGAACCAAAGTGAAAAGAAAAAGAAAAATTGCAAGTCCTTTGGTAATTTCCACCCAAGAATCCCATGCACAGACAAATCTCTGATTTGCTGCCTTAATAGTTAATAGTAATATAAGATCAAATCCAGAGAATCAGCTCATTGAAAACTGTTCACTATTTTTTTTTGGGTCAAGAAAACTGTTCACTATTGGGTAAAAAAAGATAATCAAATCCACCCACCTAGTGTTGAACAATGTCTCTGAATTGAGATCCAATAGAAGACACGTGTGCCCTTCTTCCTTCACTTAAGGTACAGTGTGTTGTCCAAATCTATATTTAGTTTAGCTGGGCCATCTTAACAATAACCCTACCTAATTTCTACAATTTGTCAAAAGTCATACACTTAGCCACATTACTATCAATCATGATCTCCTTGATCTATAAACATCTTAAAATAAGTTAATTCAATTTAATATTTTTTTTGAATTAGAGTCATTGAAAAATACATATTAAAAAAACTTTGAAAATGTAATATCTTACTCGAACTTGAATAGCATATGATTTTAAAAAAAAATATTAATTCAGCTATACAAAGAATTATACCTTCCCATCTTAACTCCCAATTTAGACTTCCCACTAGAAAAAGGTTAATATTTGTACTGCTTTTTACCCTCTGACACCAAATTTATTTGGCAGAGGCACATTTAAATATATCCACAAAAAATCTCACAATTAAATCTACAAAAAGACCTATATTTAAAAGCCTCTCTTTCTAGAAACATATATTGCCTTCTTCCCCTGTACTCTTACATCCTCTTCCTCCAAATAACCAAAGAAAACCCAACACAGACAAAAAAAAGAAGAAGCTGTGCACCATGAACAATGGACACAGAGAGGACAATCCAGGGTGCTGCTATTTCCATCCAAGGGAGATGGTCATAGGAGTATGTGCACTTTGCCTAAATGAGAGGCTCCTAATATTGGAAGCCAAGCAAGGCCATGGCCATAGCCTCATCCCTTCATCCAGAGACAACAGGAGGGCCCTTGCCACCCACAACAACAACAACAGTTCATCTCATCACAGGAGGAGGCCTTCAACTAACCTGCAGAAGATCTTTGCCTTTGGTGCTTTCCTCAATAGGCATTGGAAATCTGATGGTTATGATGTTGATCCATGTGATGCTGCCTCCACCAGTAGCCAAGAAGGTAATTAACTAAATCTTTTTCTTGTGATTGGTTTGTTTGTTTTTATTTGATAAAGAAGCACTTCATTAAGTATTTTCTCTGGGTTTTTCTGGTGAATATTTATCTTTGAAGTCTGAGATTGTCAAATTCTATTCAGGAGGTGACTTAATTATCTTCTCAATTCTTTTAAACTTTCTTAATAACATTTTTTAGTTTGCAAAATTTGAATTCATAAATTTTTACTGAATTTAATTTTTTTACCATTTAAAACTTCTAGCTGTTCTGGTTTTGGCTACTAAGAGTTTATTTCTGGATAATGGGCATCTGATGACAAATTTGCGGTCAAAATTACTGTTAGATTTAGGTGACAGAGGCCAGATCACTGGTTTTGCAGGAATCTTATTTTTCTTATTTCCAAAATGTATTATACTTTTTACCTATCATTTACATTTCCCTTAAAATTTTCTGGGCTCTCAAGTAATTACTGTAGAAACTAATGACCAGTCTGCTTTGACTCCGGATTCTTGGAGAACGGTCATATGCTTTTGGTGCACCAAAAAAAAAACAGATTAATGAGTAGTTTTCCAGAATTAGGTGAGTGTAATAATAATGGCGAAGGAAATGGAATAATTATGGTAGGTACAGTGCATGTTACTTGGGATGAACTACTACTGGCCTGCTAGTACAAATCCCATATGCCTTATCACCCCAGAGAAAAAGACCTTACAAATAACAACTCATCTCTCCCCAACAACTCATGTGAAAAAGATAGATTAACTAATTGAATACACAACATTTCATTTATTTCCCTTTAATGTATGTGACTTTTGCTTTAAAGTTTGTGTCTACATTTAGTTTTTCTTGGTTGAAACTAATTAATATTCAGATATCTAGGGAATCGAATATTACAAATTTAAAAGTCTGAATTTAGTTATACGAAGTGTATATGCCAAGTAGTTGGTAGACAAAAGTACACTTAATTTTCTGCCCAATATTTTTACCTTTTTTCCTCTTCCTTGTAACAACAATCATGTCAATTATCTTTTGCAGACTCCTTTATATCAATCAAGTTTGAAGGAAATGGAGTGGCCTCATGGGACAAGGGCAACACTGTGTCTAAGGTTCCTTTAGACTACTGTAACAACAAGAGATCCTGGGAGGTGAAGAACCCTGGTTCCTACAAGGAATCCAAGCAACATTTGGGTGATGAAATTACCAAGGAGACCCTGAGTGTGATAGAGCATGCGAAGCCTCGGTCTTCGTCGCTTAGGTGGCGAAGACGGATCGGCCAATTGTTCCAGCTCGGAAAATGGAAAAGGTCCAACAAGGGAAGTATGTGCCCTGTGGGCGCCAAGGTGGAGGGAGTCAAAGTAAGGAAAGGCTGGATTAAGACTCTGACAAAGAGGAGAACCAAAGCAGAATAATTAAAGAGAAAGGCTCAATAGAAAAGGAAATTACTAGATGGCCCTTTTTTCCCATCCACTACTTCAATTTGTGGGTTGAAATTGATATCAAAGCCTACTCCTTCCTCCTCCTCCTCATGTGCACTGTAAAGTTCTGTGTATCATTCGTATGGTAGAGAGTCAAAAAGAACTTTATTATCATCACTCCATTGAAAAGAAAAAAAGAAAAATGAGAGAAAGTGTTTGGCTTTATGATTGATTCTTTGGGTTCTTTCCCTTTTTTTTCTATTTTTTTTAATGAAGTACAAGTTGCAAAAGATTTCGGCTGTGATGTTCTTTGGTTTCACATTATTTTTTGTTGTGACATGCTTTTCACATTGTTTATTTTTTTTTTGGACGAATTCTCAGAGTGTCATGGATTTCTAACAGTTGTCCATGCCAACAATATAATATATTGATAATCCATGAAACTAATTTTTTTTTTGTCGTCGAGCTTTTTTTAAAACTCAAAGCTAGAACAACATGTCGTGTTTAGAATTGTATAAGATCAATTCATCAAGCACACGAGGATTATATTTTACATTCTCTAACCTAGTATCTATTCTAGCAGATTTTGCTAATCAATTAACGATGAAATATATACATAAATTTACACAACAGTAACTCAAAATAATAGTTTATATACTCGTATCATGTAATTAAATACGTCAAAATTGTGGATGATATACATATAAGGAAATTCATCAAAAAAAGTGCAATCCGACTCCCATCACGGTGAAGATACTTAGTAGCTTCTTCGATGATCAACGATCCAGCTTCAACATCATAAAAGCCTTTATGGAGGCAACCTTCACGTCAATGAAGCAGCCAATGTGATTCTGACACACTGCAATTTTATATTCATTAGAATGTCAATTAACTTGGGAGGGCGCAATCAATTACGAAAGACACTTGCACCAAAAAAAAACAAATTACGAAAGACACGATGATCGAATTTTGTTATATTTTGTTTATAATTTATTTTTCTGATGACATTTTCTGTTTCACTAATTGGTGCAACTATCAGTAATAAAATAATATTGTCTATGTATTTCCTTTCATACGACAAAACTGTCATGCCCCATGTTAGATGCACGTACAGGGTGGGAAAACATTGGGCCATAATGTATGGTGCGACGACTTGTCCGATAGCTGCCTTTTGTGTCTAATTGGGGACACATAGCTTAACTATTTCATCCCAAAAGCGCACTATGTATCAGATTCTTTCTATAATTTAAGATTTTGGGTTTACATTATAAAGTTTGATATATTAATTTTTTGGCAGAGAAGTTAAGCATGGTCCACCTATGATTAGGAACCCCATTGTCGAATTACGCTCATGATCGTTGTTTTCCATCAACGCGTTTGGCAACTCTAGCAGATAGCTTAACTTATTATTAAATATTAACAACTGAAATCAGGATTCAAGCTCCAGTTCCCCTTATATTTAAGTGGGATAGCTATGAAGAAAAGTTAGGAACTTATATGAGGATATGTATAATCAATAGTAATTTTCTTAGTGATGTTGATGTTAATCATGTTTAATAGGATGTTAATTAAATTCTATCTTGATTTACCCTAAATTCCTATAAATTAATTATTACTATTATTGTGCATGTTAATTAGAGAATGCGATTTACTCTTTTTATTGTCTATGTGGCTCTATTCGTTGTCATATATGCTAATTTAGAATAATGCGTTTTAATGCAAAATGTACGAAAAATAAAAGAAAAGTACTATCTATGTTGTTAGAATTTCTACTTGGAGAGTACTTGTTGGAGGAGGATTAGGGCAACGTAGTCGAATCGGAAACGCTCTGATTTTTTTTTTTTTTTGGTGAAAGTAAACGCTCTGATTGGGGCATGGAAAATGGCACATTCAATTTATTAGTTCAGTTTTCAATTTTAGGATTTTGGAGAAGCGTTAAGGCATGCTTGGATGGAAGTTTGATTGGGTGGGGTATTGCACCAAACATGATTCAATAAGGTTTATTGATTTGTTCGGTAAGGTGCGTGTTAGAGACTTGACGATAGTAATTGGACAAAATATTTTCTTATGTAATGTATAGTCCTCATTTTTTTCTCTTCTTCTTCTTTTCTCTCTCTTGTTTCTTCTCCTTTTTCGGTCCCCTTTTTCCTCTCTTCTATCTCTCCTTTCTACAACGCTACGATGTCGACGACAAAATCGACGACGCTATTGACAAATTTAATGATGACTAGCAGATTCGATGACGACTGACGAGTGGTAGATGCAACTCAACGACAAAAATAACATCTAACTTTCAACAACAATGACCAGATTTTGAAGACAATGAGCCTGAGCTAGCATGTGCATACTCGATCCAAATATTCCCTTTGTGAGGCTGTGCTAGTTCTGCTCTTTCTTCTTGTGTCGAATATTGGCAACAATAAGCGATGATAACCAACTGATCTATATACAAATTGATCTACCACTTTTAGCTACAATTAGAAGCTCGACCACGAGGCCTAGTGGAAGAGCAAGATATCGATGGAGGAGCACGACATTGGTGGAAGATGACACCAGTGGAGAAGCACAACGCTCGAGAAGAGACTCTCATCCTGTTGGAGATATACTTGGAAGTCGCATCTAATTCTCGTTCTTGTTCCCTCCCTCATTAGCCAACTCTAACTGGAGATGATGATAAAGGGTGATACCAGTAGAGGACGATATCGGTGGAGGAGCACGATGAAGGTAGAAGCATGACTTAAGTAAAGCAACTCTCATCCTATCGAGGTAGATAGGGTAGTTGAATCTAATTCTCGTCCACGACAATGACCTGTCCCGATGTCTAAATAGTAGACTAAATTATATCAAAATGGTAGACTAAGTTATATCAAAATGGCAAACCCGAGCATATGATCGATGAGCTTACTGGTGAGATCCCATCCTGACTTCGATCTCTATTTTTCTCTCTTGGCTCGATATTTCTCCGACAATAACTTGTCCAGATGTCTAAACAAAGTACGTTATTCAAATCAACATATATATGCCATTCCAAAAAATAGAAACAAGTCATTATGACTAACAAGAACACGTCATTTTCAGATTAACATGAACACGTCATTCAGACTAATAGAATAACACCATTTAGACTAAGTGCACCATGTCATTCTGACACAGTTATACATTATTTTCAGACTAATAAGGATACATTATTTTTTAGACCAATATGAATACGTCATTATAGAATAATAACAACATGCAATTCATACTAATTGTACTATGTCATTTTCACATAAATATGTGAAATATGTCAAATCACTTATTATTATTTTGCTCTTAATACATGAGTCTTGTAGGGAACAGAAAATGTGTGTCATGTCCTGAGTCTTGCCCTGATTAGATGAAGTACAAATCACTTTGTCGGCAAAGATATTACCTGAATGAAGAAACATTATTATCTTGCATATATGATTTTCAATTGGCACTTGTGTTTGAACAAGAATCGGATAAAGCAATAACTATTTCCACTAGACAATACCCATGCATTTGTGTTCCAACTGTGAACCTTGTGCCTAAAGGGACTATTAGTACCATCTAGGACCACGTTGGATGTTTGGAAAAAGCCTCTTACGGAGTGACCGAAAATGACAACACACAGGTTCCGACCAATACCGTCAACCAAACCACACTTTAGAACACTAATGGGCCTGATTAACCATCATCTCGGTTGAAACCTTGCAAATGAAATAGACGTTAGAGAACCTCTCTATATTAGAGAGACTCAAAACTTATTTAGTGTATTTTCAGTAATATTATATTTTAAAGTATTTCGAGTTCAAAATTTGTAAATAAAGTATAAAACTCAATGTAAAAAACTCCTGAAAACTTTAAAAATGAGACGTTAGAACAAGCTTTAACCGTGGCAAGAAATCAATCGTTCATTTCACGCCTAGAATCTTGATACATGGGACTTCTTATGTCCCTATGGGGTTTCAGAGACGAAACAATTGATCATCTCTTATTGCATTGCCACTCTCCTGGTCTATTTGGAATACATTGCGCGGAAATTTGGGTAACTATTAATGCATTGGAAAATTGGTGCTTCGTCTTTCTCGAATTGATTAGGTGCAATGCTTAGAAAGGTCTGGTTTAAAATCTACTGTGTGATAACATGGAGTATCCGGAAGCAGATAAATTGCATTATCTTCGAGTATACAAAATGCAATAGCGGGATTCTTGAGCATTCCATTTTTTTTTTGTTTTAGAGAAACTTTTTTTATGGTCACAATGGCATCGAATTTAAGCAACCAAGACTTTTCATTATACTTAGATTCTTTAAGACAATTGAAGGCTCTATTTATTTAATAATATAATCAAAATTATAGACATCTCAAAAGCCAATAAAAATAGAATAATCGTCGAGGAATTTTTATTTAAAGGTAAATAATTATTTATTAACACCAAAGATATTTAAAATAATGTCATAAATGCTATCGGATGCACATGTTACGAATGGACGTATCAATTAAGACCCCCGAACTATCCTTTTACACATAAAGTCAATGAACTTATTAAAATTCAAGACATAGAAAAACAAATAATAGAGAAACGAGCGTCAACGATGACATTAGACAGCTAAACTGCCCCATGAAAGCACTAACAAGACCGCATAACCAACATTCTCGTAAAAATAAACGCAAGAGAAGACATAGGAACCATCGGCCACCTAAATAGACTCCCGGAATTGTAGAATTCTCAATTCTCGCAAGTTCGTTCTAACATAGAATCTTCATGGTTGTCGTTGATTCATACTCACGATCAAAATAAGGATAATTTTTTCAGCCTAAAAGTCCGAAGATGGAGAGAGTTTCTACATGAAAGAACCTTGCATTCGTTTTCGTTGTTTTCTCCAGCGAAGAGGAGCAAACTTCTGTTTTATTATATGTGTTGTTATCCTCCTTTTGTTTCTCTTATACTTGAAAAAAGAAATCGTAGAAGGGGAGGAGTTACAGCAAGTTAACTCTTCCTCGCCCAATTTTCTACCTCCTCTAAGACTCTCCAAGTCATTAGGGAGGTTGGCAACAACAACAAACAATGATCTAACATGCTCGATTGGTGTAATTAGCCTATGGCTAGGATCAATACTTATCTATATGACTATATGGACTTGTTTTTCGGTGTAAATAGTTAGGAGGTATAAGATATTTACTTATAAAAAAAAATCTTCAGAGTCTTACTTGTTTTCTATGCTTTCGATAATAATTTTATCATATCAATTTGGCCCCTCAAAATGAATTAGATTATGTACGGATTGTACAAATCAGTCTGCATGGTATGAAATTTGGGCTTGGACCGTGTTAACATTTTCTTCTCACTATACCATTATTTTTCCTTCATGCAATAATAACATATATTTTTTGTGTTTTTTATTTTTCTGAGAATGATATTTCCTTCATGTGATACCGGTTCGTGTAGGTTTTTTATTTTGGTCCCGAGATTTTGGGATTTTTGCAAAAAAAATCCCGAGATGTATATTTTTCATATTTTTAATTTTCCGAGAATGGCATTTTTTTCATGTGATACCAATCCATGTGAAATTTTTTTCACTTTGGTCTTTTTGGACGTTTCCAAAAAGCACAAGACATGTATATAAGTTATTTTTTAAATTTTTTTAGAATAATATTTCTTTATGTAATATCGATTGTATGATTGTTTCTTTTACTTTGGTACCGTAGTTTGAAAAATATAATTCCGTATATAATCTATTCCCCGCAAAACTGAGAAAGACGACTGAAACTGTTATCATGGGCCTGTTGGGCTAACAAGAGTAAAGTAATAGGCCGCAATCTTTAACTACGTGCTCATGGGCCTAACATTTGGTAGCTATATAGTATTATAGTAGTTCGATTAAACAAAACAGAACTAATTTTCTCGTGTTATTTTGTCATAGATCAAACCATGGGTAATAAAGATAGGTTTAGATTTTTGACTACCTCAACTAATCCATGTTTATAACATAATTGTTTTATGTAATCGCATGCTTTGCAAATGATTGATAACAATGTTTTTTTGGTGGTAATTTATTTTGCCATATCGGTAGGTTGGATATAATAATTTTATTGCTCGGAGGGGTGTTCCGCCCAAAATAGTTACAATGATAGTCTTGCTCTTCCGTGATTACATGCTATACGTCGGTATATATTAATTAACCATGTAAACTTTATCTTTTTTATGCAATACATTAAACCGTCCTCCTGATGACGATTCTAAGTTTGGCATGCCATATAATTCAAAGGAGTATCCGGATCATTGAAGGCTCCGGATGAAATTCGATCGAAAACAAACTTGTTAGCCGCCTCAGTGTAATGGATCCCATCCCAAATAACTCGATTCGAGGGACTGTCACATGAACCCACCCACACCTGATAGCCATCTACTGTAATTGTTGATCCACACTGAGCACCAATGCTAAAGTTGTAGAGCCCTCCATAGCCGCAACATGATACCAATGGAAGCTCAAATCCTACAATTAATAGAGAGCACATAAAAATCTATTGTCGGCCGAATATGTGTCCGGATATCGAATAGTGCATAATTTGCTTACCGTAACTTTGTGGGTCGGTAAATAGAGAATACTTGACGGAGTAAATATCTACGTAGGTGAATGAAGCAATAGGAAGGTCAATTCTGAGTTGGTCAACGGCCTGCTTCAGCAAGGAATTGAAATTTTGGGCCACATCGTTGTAAGGCTTAGCACATCCAACATCGTCTCTTTCAGAAACTGCATAGGTGTTTACTGCAGGCAAACAACCAATTGGGCCTGTATTGTGAATCCAAAACCGTCTTGCTCCCAAATCGTATATTTTCTGCACCCAATTAACATACCACCAAACACTTAAATTAACAAGTAACATTATTCATATCCGTGATTAATTGTGATCAAATGTCGAATGTGAATATCAGGTGATTTATAAACAAGTCTACCAATTCCGGAATGTAGTAGCTAAATTACCTTGATATAGACCGAGAAAGTATTGACCATATCAGGGAGAGATGCAGTCACATCCTCAAGGGTTTTGTTACTCAGAAATCCAGCCGTAAGATCGTTCTGACCAATATCAAATGTGTACAAAGCCTGTCCAAAGTACTCTTCACGGGGCAACATTTTTTTGAATAACCCTCCTACAGTTACACAATCAAGCTCGATAAAATCCATCGAATTTTGTCAATACTACTATATTTATGTATTTAAAAAATACAACAGAATAATTTGTAATTTACCTTGTTGCTTGATGAACTGTGATCTCTGTATAAATTGGGCAAATTGGGCGTACTGGATTTGAAGGTCGAATGGGCTAAAATTGCCTTTGGGGATAATGTCATCTGGTTGTATAATTGTGGATCCTGCTGTAGCGAAATTGGCACCGTGTGCGAAGTTGGCTCCCAACGAGTTTAGGTATGCACTGAGGTAAGGTAGATTCTGACTCTCGGCTGTAAGAATGAAATAAAATCAAACAATTGTTAATTCAGATTCGAGTCAAATAATAAAAATATATTATTTGAAAAAAATTTCTTTCACAGAATTCACGTTGTTTGGATAGTATTTTAGAATTTGGTGTAGTTTATTTCGACATCTAAAAATTTGTTAGTAACGAATTCTTCTTAATTGGTAGTGCAAAATTAAATAACAAGAAGACTAGACTATAAGTATTTACCAATAAAGTCAATAATGAGTCGTCCATCGGAGTACCTCCCTGTGGGCATTTGAAAGTAAGTCTCTCCATAAGGAGATTTAAGAGGAGTGAAGGCGGCGGAGAGTCCTCCGGTGTCGGCATTCGAAGCACCGAAGTTGAAGATTGCGGGGAAAAAACACTCCGAAAAGGCTTTATGGCTAATACAAGTCAGAAAAATTATAACGAAGGAAAAACCATATTTCATCTTCAAATTCTCCATTTCTTAGTAGCTAAAATGATTTGGTTAATGCAAAGTGTTACACTCTACGGAGTTTTAATATAGGGGGAAGAGTTCTGGTTGGTAGAGGGTACGTGATAATAGTAGTGCAAATTGAAGTAAATACAGATAAAGACTTAAATCAATTAGCAAAAGATTTATTATAAGAACATACCTAAATGCAATATTCGGGTGCGAATTGCAGAATTTTTCATACTAACGGTGTAAGACATTGATGATTTAACATAGGTCCATGGTTTAATATTGAACATGTATAATCGTCGTGTAAAAAATTATCTTTAGAAAAAACATATTAATTCTAGTTATTTGGAACACGATAGTATCAACAGGTAAATTAGTTAATTTAATAAATTTATAATAAATTTGAAAATCATTAATCAAAAGGGCCATCTCTTGGGTCAATTAATTATTAATTGCAGCTAAGCAAGCCATTCCGTTTACGTCCTGATCGTGTCAAAATATAACAAACTGTGATTAAAATACAAAAAATGGCAGCCCATGCGATTACAATGTCATCAATTTCCGGAAAAATCATAATCGTAGTGTCGACTAATAAAAATCTTTTTATATATATTACTTTTTATCGGAACTTATAAAAAATAATGAAGAAAATTTGAAGAAAACGGAAAGAATATGCGAAACTGCAAAAGTGCAAGGACAAAAGAAGCTGCAACGTTAAACAAAAAATTGCATTAAAAATTAACGAAAAGATTTTGTTTTATGTATGTAGATAGATATTAGTCAAGTCAACACAACCTAACTACGTGTAAATTTTCCATGCACCACGGAATTAAACAACCTGAAACAGTGAAGAACAAGTTAAATCTATAGTCTGTCCAAATTGGTTCAAGAGTTGTTATCTTTCTGCGCTAAGAGTATTATAACACAAAGACTTTTCAGTAGATCATTCCTTGTAATATTCTTCACGCCAAGCTAATTTGGAGGTGTGATGAGAGTTGTTGTTTTAATATTTGCCTATTTGGTGTGGTCGCACTTAATGTCTCGATTTGTTTTAGTCCAATATGTCATCTCGATCGGAAGAGACTGACAGGGGGAAAATACATATCTAGAAATTAGACCACATGTTACATCAACATTTTGAATTTAAAGAAAAACAAACAAAATGTTTTACTTCAATTTTTCCATTAAAAAAAGAAAAAAAATCGAAAAGATATATTAATTCGATAAGAACACCTATTGTTGGACTGTGAGTTTTAAAGTTTGAAGTTTATTTGTTATCTATATTTGTAACGTAAAAGGACATGTTTTGCAGTAGATTCCATCCCAAACCACCCGAATTGATGGATGATCACATTTTTTAGTGAATTTTATTCCAAAAATGGTAATACGCACATATTTAAATTGGGGTGTTAAATCTCTCATATCACCAAATTGCAGCCACAACCATTTTTAGAACCTACTGAATTACAGTGGAAAATGTGATATTCCCTAAAAAATAATGTTTATGAGCCTACTTTTTTATAACACTGGAAAATGTGAAATTCCCTCAAAATAATGTTCATGAGCCTACTTTTTTGATAACTATGGAAAATGTGATATTCCCTCAAAATAATGTTTATCAGCCTACGTTTTTTGATAACTATGGAAAATGTGATATTCCCTCAAAATAATGTTCATCAGCCTACTTTTTTGATAACTGTGGAAAGTGTGATATTCCCTCAAAATAATGTCTATCAGCCTACTTAATTCACATGAGAAATGTGTACAATCTTATATTCATGTCGTAAAAACTAACATCGTTATCAAATTGATCTTTATTCAGGCAGTTAAAATCTATATACTATCTTTTTAAAAATATAATTTTTATAAGTTAAATATTATATATTATTACAATATTAAGAATTGAACTCTACATATATTTAAAGTTAAACTATGTCTATATCGTGGATTCAAATCTCCAGTCTATTCCTTCAATTCATTACGTGTGCCATTCTTCCGAAGTTGGCGCAGCTTCGAAAATTAAATAGACTATTCATTCATTTAAATTTTTTTGCCGATGCCAACTTCTTTATGGTTAATACTACATGATGTCCAAAGTGCCAACTTCTGACCCTTTGGTCTTTCATATTTTTTTGCGGGGAAAAGATGAACTTCATTAATCGACAAAACGATTACAACCAATGTAGCATACAAATGACCAAACGCAACCTAATCAGTAAGGAAACACAACCCGTATACTACCCTCAACAGATGACACTACCTTCGTGAAAACGAAGTTGCAGCCGCCGGCCTCGTTAAAAACCTATCCGGTAAACCTGCCCCCACAGGAGAAACCCGGTATAGGAAAAGAGTGCACTGCGAAAATCCGCTCTAGCGATAGCACTGCATAAATAAGTGTCACTAGTTGACCCATTACACCCGAAGCCCAAGGATGAAAACATGACGAGCGACCACCTACAAGACCAACCGCCATCCACCGAAAACATAAGCAAAACGAAGACACCGTAGAGATAGTCCTCCAAACATGCGCACCGTCCATGACCAAGAAGCATCAATTATCCAATCGGCGCTCCTCCTCCAAGATACCGGCGCTCCTCCTCCAAGATACCTGTCAAATCTGGTGGAGGAAAGGAGAAAAACTGAAAACATACCTCCTCCTGAAGTTGGATTTTTGTCAATGTGTGAGCAGCTCTATTGCCCCCACGTCGCATGAAAACAAAAGAGACTCTGTCGAACCCTTGGGCTGCCTCCTTGCAATCCGCTACTAGAAGAGCAAGATCGCTTCTGTCTTGTATCTGTCTGTTTAAAGCCTGCACCAAAGGAAGACAGTCGGACTCAAAGCAAACGTACCTGAGACCAAGAACCAGAGCAAGCTCAATTTCGGACTCAAAGAGACAGTCTTCTGACCCTTTTGGTCTTTCATATTCACAAGCTATTAGTGGATGTTTGGTTTGGCTGTTAGAGATTATTTGTTGGTATTTATCAGCCAATTTTTAGGTGTTTGGTGAATTAAAAAAAATTGGCTGTTGGGTTCCAACAGCCAATTTTTCCAACAGCTAGAATTTATAGCTGTTATATTTAGCTGATGGCTTTTACAATATCAAATTACTAAATAGCCCTTGATCTAGATAATTTCTAATTAAATATTAAATTAAGATGGACATTTTTTTTAATTGACAAAAATATATAGATAAATATTAAATATTATTATATTAAATATTAAATTAAGAGTGACACTTTTTTTATTTGCAAAAACATAGAAATAAATACTAAAATACTATATTAAATATTAAATTAAGAGAGACACTCTTTTAATTGGCGGGATTATAAAGATAAATAATATGTACTATATTAAATATTAAATTAAGAGAGACATTTTTTAATTGACAAAAACATAAAGATAAATAATATGTATTATATTAAATATTAAAGAATGATGTTTATTAGTCAATTACCCTTATAAGTAATTTTACAACTCAACAGCAACAGCCAATGCTAATTTACCAAACACTTTTGCAAAAATCGGATATCAGCTATCAGCCGAGTACTATCAACCAACAGCTGATCAACTGACAACCAACAGCTAACCGCTAAATTTCATCAGCCGTACCAAACAGACCCTTAGAGAAGAATTGGACGGTGAATATAAATTCACATCTATAGAGAAGCTAACTAATGGCCAACTTACAAACACAATATATATACATTATCCTCGAAGTATCATGTTGCAGATCTCAGGTTGTAATATATACTAGTTTTTGTGATATTAATAAAATCTTAGGGGACCAGGCCCTCGTTATGGAAAAAAAAATCGAAACCTTTTGGTATACACTGTAATGTTTCAAAACAATATACATGTCGAACAAAATAAAAACAATTTGATACTTGCTCGCAAAGAAATAGAGTTTAATATATTCTAGTTTACTACTTTTTTGGGTGGAAAGAAGTTTACTACATAGCAACGAAATTGGATTCCATTAGGGGTGAGCAAAAAACCGCTCAAACCGCACACCGCACCGCCCCGCACCGACCCACACCGCACAATCAACAAACCGTGCGGTTTAGGAAGAAAAAATGCATCACACCGCACCGCACCGCATAAAATGGTGCGGTGTGCGGTTTTTCGCACCACACCGCGCGAAAAACCGCCCCGCCCCGCACCATATATATGTAATTTTTTTTAAATGTATATATATTTATATATGTATATATACATATTTTATATAATATATCTTAAAAAAATTACTCTTCATGACCATATTTCTTACTGGTTACTTATTTTTTTCATTATTTTGTAATTTTTTTTAATTTAATTCAAATTTATATATTATTTTTATCGATTTGGGCCCGTTAAAATGGGCCGGGCCCAAACCGCACGCCACACCGCACCCCGCACCGCACCACCCCGACATCGTAACGAGCCGCACCGCGCGGTTTTTCTCAAAACCGCAAACCGCGCGGTTTAATTTTTTCCTAAAAAAAAAGTGCGGTGCGGTGTCGGTTTTCGCCCAAACTGCACCACACCGCACCATACTCACCCCTAGATTCCATAGCAACAAGGAAAGCTGTTTTCTGTGAGTTTGGTGGGAATCACTTTCAGATTTATCTAGAAAGCTGGCATAGGACCGCAAATTATGCCCTGAGATGCCAACTACAGAACACATGGATACTCTTTCAAGTCGGTGTCTTTTCTCTTGTGCTCCCAAATGCAAAAGTAATCTGCTAAAGAATCTTGAAGATCCACCAAGAAGAAAGAAAGAGATGATATTACCAGCACAAGTGTGGTCAGATTTCCTTCCGGCCGTGGAAGGTTATTGCAGTATCAATGTAAGAGGCCATAGATACTAGTGACAGACCAACTCGGGATAGTCGAGTCAGCCACCGCGCTGTCTAGCACAGATAGAAGTAGGGAAACAACGGCGGATCCATGTGCGGAAGAGCAAGAAGGGCAGTTGTCCCCCTTCCGTAACACCAAACGGACAAGGAAAGAGTCAGAAAGGATGGATGGATGGATCACATGAAACAGTCGTGGATCAAGCACATTCAGAATGTAGCATTCTTTCTTTTGACTCACTTCAAACCATCTCCACATCACAACCAAATGAAGAAGATAAAATTCATACATGTAGCTTCTACATCCGAGTCACTAACATAAACCCACACAATTTCTCTTTTTATAAGTAATTCAGTACTTTGATGCTACACTATACATGTTTATCGTAGCTATGGGAAAATACAGGAACGAGTATCATTTGTTGATGACCATTTGATGACATGAGACCAACCCTCATGTATGAAGTGGGATGCCAAAGTGGTCAACAGAAGAGGGCTGTAAAGCTCGAATTTTGACATCATATTTCCGGGGCTTGGTGGCTGAAGATGACTCTGGTCCATCGGTGACAAGCGGAAAGTGCGCAGACTCATCCTCGTATGCTATTCCTATATGATTACCACATTTACGACAAAGAAGTTTGGTCTTCCGACGAAACAAGCTCCATGCGTGTTTTGAAAAGTGGGGAATGCACTGGAATTCATCTACTTGCTGAAATCTGCTCTCGTCAATGTTGAAAAACGATATGACCCCTCGCTTTATAGATTTCCTATATTTTGAGCCCATAGTCGAGGTGTTCCGGTTGGAAGAACTCAAGTTTAGTTCGTATCCACAATTTCCACAGCTGTACCATATAGGTAACATTAGTCAGGTTCTTCGACAAGCAAAATAACCACAAAATGGCCGTATCTCAAGAATAATCTAGACAAGATAAGACCACTGAAGGAAGCAAATGTGATCTACAATACAGAACCCACCATGCTATGCCCTAATGCTATATTGACTTTTTGTGTATAAATAAGTTCAGGGTTCGACATGACAGGATTGAACCCTGAACTTATGTGAATTTCTGCTACACCTTATGCAATTAGGCCAAAAACTCTTTGGCTAATGCTTGATTGGCTTAATCGAAAAGGATTTTAGAATCACTCCAGCTAAGCCATTTGATAGATATGAGGCAAACATCAAGATTAGTTCCTAAGACCAACAAAAACAAACACTTCTCCAAATGAGTTGAGACCGTAGCAGCTCCATCATCAATAAAACTAGAGCGCAAATTTGTAACTTGACCGGCACTCTCTCAACATTTTAGAGATAAAAAAGAATACTTTCCGAACTGGGACATCATCAATCTACTTAGACACTCCAAGTAAGAGCTAATGTCACCTGATATTTCAATCCTCAAAATTACTCCAACTTCTAGTCTTCCATATCTAATGACGATTTACGGAGGCTAATCTATGTTTATCTACCTCCAATCACACTTATATCCATGAAGATAATCTATCACAATGCTATTGTAGCAGAAGACAGACCCTCAAGCTACAACACATCACCTCAAAGACCCCCCAAAACACGTGAATTCTTCAAACACGAGACAAAAGCCGCTCTACAAGACTAGACATGACAATTCCTGATCAAATGGTACCCACTTACTTCCACAAGCCCTGAACTTGAATTCAAACTTATCCGAGATGGAAAAAAATTCACAAAGCTGATCAAACAACACTTGAAATGAATCCGTAAAAGCAAGGTCACGAACCCCCAATTGGATTCAAAACATTGACTTGGCCGAAAGAGATAAACTAACCACCGAGGACCCAGAATGGAGAAAACCCCAAAATTCTCACAAAGCCAATCCAAAAAAGATACGATCTTTAATTAAACAAATTCAAACCCAAACAAAGTCCAGAGGAAAAAGAAACAAAGACGAAGAAGCACCTGTAGTTGATGTGTCTCTGGGAAGCAGACGAGGAAGAGAAGGAGCTGAACTGATTCTCCTTGAGATAGTAATCCCTCGAATTTTCCATTTACCCAAAATTCAACAACCACGCTCTCTCACTTACAAAAAAGATAACAACAATTCCCTCTTTTCTAAATTTCTTCTCTTTATTAGGTAAATCGAAAGTTGAAGTCTTTAATCAAGATGGACGCTCCCTTGTAAAGCGGAGGGATTTACAAGGAGGGTTTCGATCCAGAGAGAGAGAGAGAGAGAGAGAGAGAGAGAGAGGGATGGTCGGTCGGGTGGGTGGGAAGCACCTAGGCTGTCGTTTTCCTGACGCTTCTGTGTGCGAGTGTGTCGTTGGGTGTGACTCGTAATTACGACTGGAAAAATTTAGGACAAGTGTACTATTGATTGTTAGGACAGGTTAGTAACTTAGTATGTGTATATTTAATTGGATCGACTTTTTAATAAATTGCATGTTCAAAGAGACTAAAAACAACCTAAATGTTTAGTATTATTTATTGTATTTTAACCAATTTTCACGCAATATTAATTGTTGGTTCGTTTTGAATCTATTAGTGTGTTTTTAAATTAGTAATATTTTTTTTATGAAATTCAATTTTTTAACATCTCGAGGAGCCGACTTCCGTAAGTAAATTTTCATGATCTTCCGGAAAAGAAAGAGGATGCGAGTCGACGAATTTCTCCCATTAAATCACAGAGTAATTTCTTGTACTAACATTTTCGGTAAAAGAACAAAAAAAGAAAAACGTCTAGTCCTCCTCGTCGTCGGTGACAAACTTGCCGGTACCGGGATTCAAAGCGGCGAAGAAGAAGAAGGCAACATTGAACAAGACGAGTGGTTCAATCTCGCCGATGGGAATTCCCGTCTCGATGTTAAGTTGTGCAAGAGCTCCCTTCCCTGTAATAATCTCTCCTATCAAAGAGAAGGCAATTCCCAGCTGGGCCAATCTCCCTACGAACAGCTCGTTGGACTTTGTGAATCCGAATAGAGGACCTTAGGTTCCCATGCACGCACGTACACAACAACCAAAAACCAAGTGTTAGAAAAGGTGTCATGTCGGGTTCGAATATGGATTAGTCGGTTTAGTAATAAAATAAAATACCGGATTCGCTGAGGCCCAAGGCGCTCCTGAAGGTTTTGCCAGGGGGGATGACGGCCTTGTCGAGGCCGGTAGGTGGGTCGTCGACGAAGCGGCCACGGTCTCCCAGAGCTCCGATGGCTCCGAGAAGGGTGAAGAGGATGAAGAAGAGGAGGAGTGGCTCAGCCTCGTAGATGGGGATTCCGGTCTCCAGGTTTAGCTGCGACAGAATTCCCTTCCCCGTTATTGCTTCTCCCAACAGAGATGCCTGCAATCAATTCCACCAATAATTAATTACACATTTAAAGAGTTTCAATCGGAAAACCGTAAAATGCTACTTATAGTGATATTAGTATTAGATCAAATCAATATGTTGATTATCATTCAAAGTTTTCTATGTCTCAAAAATTTAAGTTCAATTAAAAGTTAAAACTTAAAATTTATCCAAAAATATGTTGGGTATTATTGATGTAATCATTCTGATGAACATGAGAAAAAAATATAAAATAGCTTTTGATAAAAAAATTCTAATTCTATTTGCAACAAAGTGCCATAAAATTTTAAGAAAATATAAAAACAGAAATTAGACCGGTAAGATGTGCCATAACTTTAAGAAGTATTGAAAATCTATGGCATTTGGTAGATATAATAGTCAATTAGCATTTAGACAAATGATTTGAAGAAAGTACATGATTCAATTAGGTATAACTAGGTGTAATATTTACCTTAAAAAAGTTTTTATATATGGTTGTCTACCAAGGAAATCTCTAGAAATCGTTAGTATTTATAAGCTTGCCTAGCTAAGGTCCAGTTACCAATCTAGTACATCATTAGTTAGTTCATAATTAACTCTACAAAAAGCAAAGTCTTGAACAACTTATGGCACCCGAAAATTTTCCACAAGTATGATTTCATATATACCGAATGATATAGGTGGATAGAATCAACTTACAGCGAAACCAATCATGGCAACACGTCCAACGAATAGCTCATTCTGCTTGGTGAAACCAATTCCACCGGATGTGCCAAAGATCCCATCCTCAACCTTGGGCTTCTCAACGACCTATCAAAAAAAAAAAAACCAAAGTCAGCCCAGTTCGAACTCTAGAGAGCAAGTTAATGGAAGACTGGTCAAATTAAAGCTGAGCTACCTTTTTAGGAGGAGGAGCCTTGGTCTTTGATTTGAAGAGAGCAAAGGTAGTGAATGTGAATCTCCTTGGAGGAGACGAGAAATTCCGGACATGAGCAACAGAGAAAGCTGTAGGCTTCAATAGGGTTTCTCTTCTCAAATCCACCACTTGCCGAGTAGAAACTCCGGACATGAGCAACATGGTTTGAGCCATTACTGGTGATAGATAGGTTGGCAAGTAAGCTCTTCACTGGCTAACAGAATGGCGTTTTCTTCCTTCAGAGTTTTGGGGTTTATTATAATTAATTTTTTGTGAATAGATAGTTGGTTACTTTATATTATATTAAGATGGGATGTCGGTAAACAAAAGTGTGTTTGGCTTCAAAGGAGGGGATGAGTTTTGGGGTTTATGAGATTGGCCTATCTTCTTGAGGAGGGAATTGCATGCATGAGGTGTGGATGTGGTGAGAGGAGTAAATGACGGGCAGATAGAGCGACCACGTCTTTGGTGGACCTTTTTTTTTGATATTTTTATGACTGCTTGCTTCAATTTCACAATTAATGTTATCTTTTATGGTCTTGTTCAATAATGAAACTCTTGTGACGTCTATATTACTGCTTAATTTGAATACGAAGTAATTGATGAATAGATGCACGAATAATTGATGAATGTTTATGTTTTGGTTAAGGCCTGGTGACATGTTTTAGAAAACATTATTCGTAGTCATAGTTGTACAAACACGATGTTACACTTCTAATAGTATTATTATATACATTCAAATTGCATCTCTGACTTTTCAGTGACATGCACTTAGAAATAATACTGAAAAAAATCTACATTCAAAATATTAATGTTGACTGGAAGTCAATAGCGGTTTTGTCATCTGTGCCAGCCAGCCTATTGAATATCATCCTATTTGAGTAACAATCGGAATCAGATATCTTTTTCAAAAACAACTTAATTTGTACTAAAATCTCAACCTTTATTTTGAAATTTTCTCAAAACAATAAAAACATAAATGAAGAAAAGATTTGTTTTGAATATTAAAAACTTGGGACTTTTTTGTTGTAAGAATGCCACGTTCTCAAATCGGTGCCACACTAGATGGAACACCGTGGAATTTTGGTCCCATGTACTAGAAGTTTCTAATTGGTCCTAATGCATTAGAACTTTTGTTTGGATCGAATTCGCCCAAATCACAGAGCTCCACTCACTCGGAGAAGATGTGTCCAATGTACTTCGCACTAAATACACACCGTTTGTGTTGGACACATTCTCTGAGTAGGCCGGCCAAATTATAAAAATCTTAAATTGTAAAAATGATTTTGATTTTCATGTCTAAATGAAGTATAATTACTCCTGAATTAGGTTGAGACTTGAGACATGCCAAAAGCAACGTCGACAAATCCATCGAAAGAAGTGAGAATCTAACAATTATAAGAATATAAAAAAACTACCGAATCTGTCCGCTCTCAATCGGCTAAGTAAGGATCATAATAGCAACTACTCATTAAATTCTAAAAAGACTAACATTTTTAAAATCAAATAGAAAGATGAGTTATTTAGGATCCGGAAGATTGATAGAGAAAATTGCTACAACGCCCGGCCTCATTATTTCGTTTTGCAAGCCCATCATCTTGCACAAGTCCAAACTAGGTATTAAGGCCTAAGGGGGTTATGATTTATCAGTTATGATTGGGTGCATTGAATAATTAGGTTCTATATATATATTTTGGAACTATCATAAATTTAAATATTTTAGGCTTATTATGGAACTTTTTACTAAGAATTATCAAATAAAGTTAAAACAAGATCGTTCGTTCAACTGTGTAAGCCTCACAATAGATGTGCGAGCACTAGTGAGCACAAAATAACGAAAACAATCAACAAGTTGTTATGTAATTGTGATCCAAATCAATTTGGGAGCAGGATAATATTTTTCTGTACTTACGTTGCATTCATATTAGAAAAAATGTACATAATTAAAATAAAATTGCACTCAATTTACAGCATTCATTCAGATATGAATTTCATGATTATAATCCATCTGCTCAACAACTAGCTGGGATAGATTCATAAAGTCCTCAATCAGAAAAAGAAAGTAATCAGATATCAAATCATCATGTGTGTGGTTGCCCCTTTTTTCTTGATTTTCTCACGAACTCTTCTCGTCTTCTAGGAGGAACACTTAGTTCTGTCAAGTCTTTTTTGACTTTTTCTTCAATTCTCGCATAACCAGGTCTGTCTTTAGTAGGAATTGCCATTGTAACTTCCCAAATACGTCTACTGAAGTATCGGATCTGTTTCTCAGGAAAAGTATTGGATTTGGGACGATGACGTGTGACACCCATGCATGCATCTCTTGGTAAGAAGATTTCGGACACACCTTTCATTCAAATCAAAAACTTGATAGTTCACAATATTATACGTTTCACACAAAGTATTATAAACGACCAAACAGGCCGAACCTTATACCAATAATTTTTTTACAAGTTGCCCCTTTATACCAATTTAGCAGTAATCGGAAGATTGTTTGGTTCAACAGTTAGAAGTTGGTTCCAGAAACCATTAGACCTTGCATTATTTTGTTTTTAGAAGTAAAATATATTCCTTGAATAACTCTATGATTACATAATTGTCCAGGACACCGTAGTTGCTAAAGACAGTAACTACACGTCTACATAACCACCCCAAGACGTAAACCCCTCGGTGTTTTAACTTCTAACCCTAGCTTATATATTGACTTAGAAGGTTACGACCACGGACTTCATAAAAACCATATCGTGAAAAACCCATTTACGACAAAATTTATGGTAGAGAAAAATATATTAGGGAACAATCGCACACGTTAATCCCAGTTACATAAATCTAAATACCCCAATTCAAACTACTTAATGACCTTAAAAGTTTGAGTTTGGAGTATTCATATTCTTTTTTGATAAATTAAATTGTAATAATTATCAACAAATTCTAAGATAATTACAGCATTTCTACATGGAATTTACGTAATTCAGTCACTATTATCCTAATATTATAAAGGGCTCATGAAAGACTTAATTTCGGAGGCCAATCAGAGATTCATTATGATAAAATGTGCTCTATAGTAATCCCTCGTTTTATCGTACTCTAGAAACAGTTCAAATGCTATTATTTACTTTAAGAAAATCTAATTCCAAAATTAAAGTAAAATAGACCTTAATAAGAAAAACTATGACATGGTAAGTTTCTATATCAAATTAAGAAAACTGACTTGTTCCGATACAATCAAAAAATTATTTTTATAACATTAAAAAAAGAATTTTAATTTTTATAATTTCCTTGTTAACATTTTTTTTTTGAGTCCTTGTTAATGATTTTACATTAATATTTAATAGTTAACTCAAATTCTTCAAACACTCTGTAATATTAGCTATTAATAACCAGTAAATTATCTATCGAATATTAATTATCGACTGAATTTAATTGAGATATAAAAAATGCTAATAAGTAAGACAAGTCTCAATCAATGCTGGAAATGCAATTCATGTCTAACTGTTCTGGTGCACATTTAATCTTATAATTTAACTTATCAAGTGGCATGACTTAATTGTATATTTTGGCTATATCTAAAATCCAATCGTACTGCAAGTCACGGTCTACCATAATTATTCTCATCCATATATTGTATAGAAATTAAATGAATCATGAATAGTGACTTGTGACTCACCAAGTGACAAATGGATTTTTTTCATAAATATATTTGCTTATTAATCCAAAAGCTAAGATTGTTTGTACCAGATTACTGATTACACCATGAAGAAGTTGCACAAATGGAATTTCTTTCGAATTCTTTATTGCTCATATTTCAGTTATTATTATGCTCTAATGTGCGGTGCACCGACTACGATCGAGGAATTATTATAATTATTACAACGCCATTTTCCATTCCAGCATTATTTTTTGAAGCTTAACATTATTTTTTTTTTTCTGAAAAGACAATCTCAAACGCATAATTTGGCGCGAATATTCTCATGCGCCCACACGGCACACCATCTTATTTCACAACTTCAATAATGTCCACGATCCCACCATTATCGGGTGTCATTCGCATCGGGTCGGAGTCACTGGTCCAGTGTATTGGAATAATTTGTGGATAACAGGTGGCATAAATTAAAAAAATTTGCCTCCGGACTTTTTAAAATACGTCAAAGAAAATTTGAACAAGTATACAAAATTTTCATGTTTTCAATAATATATGTATTCAACTCAATTTAGAAAATTGATATTTGGTTTTTTCACGCTTGTAATAAAATTCGCTACTTTTAATAAAAACTGTATTACTCATCAAAATCGTTGTACACCAACAGTAACAACTATATTGCGAGGTAGAATATATCATAGCAGAATTATCATATGATTCTCTAAGTATCAATCCCAAAAGAATACCCAAGAGAAAATCGTCAGTATCAAAACTAACAGTGTAGCAATGTAAAGACAACAAGTACGCGACTAAACCCCTCAAATACTATATTTTTACGCTAAACCCTCAAATAGTATATTCATATTTTTATATTTAACAAAAAATCTTATAATTGTGTATAACAACATTTCATTTGACGAATTCATAACCTTTTTTTTTAAATTTCATAACACTTCTTTCGTCACTCAGGAACATAATAGTTTTTTTATACTCCAAATCAACTTATAGTTTTTTAGAAATCAAATTTGGTTAAAACGGCGATATGTGTAATGGTATAAAAGTTTTAAAGTGTTTTTGGACTGCTATGTGGGCCTTACTGTCACAGTTATTATTGTTGAAGCAATTGTTCCCACTTTTTTTTTTTATGATAACTATGTTTCTTTTAATATATATTTTCACCAACTTTAGAGTTTAACTTCACTAAAAAATTAAGTAATTTACAAAATAGAAAAAAATTAAAAATTGACCTGATTCCCAAAGTTTTGCGCAACTCCAACATTTTCTCTAAATTATATCCCATATGTCATTTCCTTCAATTCCCGTTTCAACTAGTCGCCCAAAAAAAGAAATTCCCATCTAAACTTGCTAAAGCAGTAACGCAATTCCCATACCGAAAGTAATTATCATATTTCCCCCGTTCTGGTGTGTGATGAAATTCATTAAGTGGCAGAGGCATCTCCTATTTCGAATCCAAAAAAGTTTGACATTTAAACACTGAGTTTGAAAATAAATGGCCGGATGAGTGATTCTGGCTGAATTTGGATACTCTGGGGATTACATAGAGCTTGTCCCTAAATAGGGACAACAATCTCAGCCATTAGATTAGAATATATTCTAAAATATGCTCATCTAATGGCTATTAATGTTTAGGGATATTTAGGACTTTTGCCAAAACTAATTGATTCCCATTAGTTAATTATTCCTACTTTTTAGGCGAATGAGCATTTAATTCCCCTTCTCTCTCCTCCTAAACCCAAGTTTCCAAAAAATAAAATAAATCCAGTAGTTAATACTTCCCTTTTTTTAGCCGAATTATCAATTAATTCTCCTTCTCTCTCCTCCTAAACTCATGTTTCCAAAAAAAATCGTCTACTTTATTCTCTCGCCTGAGACTTTGAACCAGTAAAACAAACCAGTGAAGCAGCAAAATGAACCAGTGAACCAGTAAAATAAAACAGTAAACCAATAAAATAAACCAATGAACTGGCAATCCAAACCAGTGAGAGAGAAAGAAGATAATTAAACCAGTGAACCAGTAATTCGAACCAGTGAACCAATAAATCAAACCAGTAAACCACTAATTCAAACTAGTGAACCTACGATTCAAACCAATGAACCATCAGTGAACCAGCAATCTAAACCAGTAAACCAGCAATTCAAACCAGTGAATCGACTATCCAAACCAGTAAAAATTATTTTGTATTACGACTAATGACATATACTATTAAGGTTTTGCGTTAAAATATGTATTTAATGGAGAGAGAAAGAAGATAATTAAAGAGAACCGTCAAATTAGGTGAGTAATTAGGTAGTTGGTTACAGACATTTAATAAAGAGAGAATCAACCTAATTAGTAAATTAGTGATTTGTCTAAATTAACCTTGTCCCTAAATAGGGACAAGGAGAAAGTCCCCATGGTATCCACTCCCGTGAAAGTCGAATTGGTATAATGGTATTGATCTTATTGGAAATACAAGTCTCCGTGACCAATAAATGTAATAATTAAAAAAATTCGAAGCGTATCGAAATTGTTGATGTACAACAGAATCATGGTAGTCAAGAATTTAGGTGCAGTTTGGTATATCTTATTTTTTTTTTAATATATATATATATATATATATATATATATATTTATGTTGTCTGTTATTACGAAAAGAAAAACATCTTTAGGTTTAGCTTAGTAGCTTAACAAAAAAATACGGATGTGCTTATTTTATTAATTGGGACGTAGAATTACCGGAAAGATTAGGGAAATCAAATGTATAAACAACCCATTAAACAATGAAATTCCATAGAAGAAAGAAAAAGCGCCACAAAAAAAAATTCAATATCGAATCTTAAAATTTAACTTCACTATAATTTAAAAACTTTTTTCTGCTTTTATCGTTACCACTGATTTACGATAAAATTAGTTAAAATAAATGTCGAAGCATTGAATGATTTTGGAAAAAATGTGCACCGGAGACGAAGAGCAATATATTCCTCTAAAGTAATATTTCTGAGAATTAAAAAAATATCACCGTAGAAAAATTAACACGTATGAGAAGTTTATATTTTGTTTACTATAAAAATAACAAATTAAAATTTTGGATAATAAATACTAAATAAAAAAAATTAATCTAAGTATATTCAAATTACCTAAATATCAACTTATACGTCATTTGAATGCTATATTTGATAAAAAAAAATATTATCTTATAACAAGATAACAATCACAAAATAGTGTTTTAAAATATTTTTGAATTTTTAAAGCATATAAAAATATATATTACACAATATCGCTTTATGCAAAAATTAAGACCGAGATTTACTATTATAGTTTTTGAAAAATATCATTTATTATGACAAAAAAAGTTATCACATTCTTACACTGATCTTGAATTGAGACTAAGACTTTTTTTTATCAATTTATAAAGATTACAACTTTAAAAAATATCAATTTATAAAAATTTTACTGTATAAATTTCCAAATTTGACACTTTTGGTGATACAAATTTTAAATTTGACAAATTAATTTGAGGAATAACACACCAAGTAAGTTGTATATTGGACGGTGTCTCTTGATATACTTACCTTTCAAATTTTTTTTATACTTTGATAATAAACTCTTGAATGTTAGTTTTTTTTAATTCATATTTTCATGATTATTCGTGGTTAAAACCACGTCAACACTAATTTTGTAGGATATTTACATAGAAAAGTTAAAAAATTGTTCTCTTAAATCCGTAATTTTTTAAAAACTTTTCCATGCGAGCACCACGATAGAAGATGTGAATAACTATGGAATTACCAACGGGAAAATACCTAACTCTACTCTGGTTACGAGCTTGTCACAAAAAAGTAGAATTTGGGAAATTTTCATCAAAATTGAAAAATGACATCATTGAGTATTTAAGTAAACTTGTGTGAAACTATAGATAATTAAACTCAAAAGTTTATTTAAAGTAATCCTGTTATAAATTTATACGCAGCCCAGTGGCAATCCAAATTGAATGGAAGAAGATTTAAAAAGACATGCTAAAATATTCCTTATTTTCGCCTAGCGAGACTACCCTAACGGTGCACGTGCACCCGTATGATTCAAACTCCTCGCCTGTCTGCAACATGACAATTTAACTTACAAACAACAAACAGTAACATCTTTAGATAGAGAAATATATCAAAATGTCAAAATGATGAGACAAAGGTCTCAAAATTCAAAGACAGAGAGCGTCCTTTCCTCATTTAAAAACCTTCAGACCCCCTAACAAAAATAATAATTGACCCTTGATTGCCGTGTAAGTAAACAACAAATGTGTAACTCAATATTAACACATGCTGAATAAAATGACAATGAATTTTACTTCATTTTTAAGAAATCAGAAGTTCAAATCCTACTTCTTGCAAATAGAAAAAAAACTTGTTTAGAAGAAAAACAAAGTCTAAAGTGTATAAAGTCCTCAAAGTTTAAACCCAACAGATTAAATTTAAAATTAAAAAAAAATGTGTATGCAGTTATCAAACGTGGCAAAAAAAAACATATTTAGGCTGATCAAATTCCATGGTCCCAACTCCAACTCATCTCTTGGCATAATTGCTTCATCGGTCGGAAAATCGTGTTCCGCAACAATGCAAAAATCAACTACTAAATTATGCAACAGGTTCAATTTTATCTGCAAAATTTTTGCGAGAATCTTCAATGCGCAATGCAATACGTCTCTCCAACAAAATGAAACTTAAATAATAGAAAGTGATTTAAATGGTTAAAAACTTAAATTCTCTAATACATGTAAAATGTTGTTAATAAAATAATTAAATAAGGTATGATAATATTTGACTTATGTAATTGATAATTATCATGAGAATTCTCTGAATAGTATTCATTCATTTCTAAAACTAGAATAAAAAATCTTTGAAAAAAATACATATTTCTTATTACTTAAACTAACTTCTCAAATCGAAAGTATTCCACACTGAAAAGAAAAATTAAAAAGAAAGAAAAAACAACAATGAATAACGCTCCATGAGCGACGGGCGGGAATAAGAGGAGCGTCATTTCAAAACCCCATTAAATAAAACAAACAACCACAAAATTAAATAGAACAAACAACCACAAAATTAAAATAAAGGGTCAATTTTGTGCAACTTTTTAAGGCAGAAAAAGCTGAAAGGCTGTCTTCTTTTATATTTTAATAATTTTATTATTTTGAATGTCTCAATCTCCACTTCATAGCTCATCGTCCTCCATCACATGCCTCCACATTCTCCCATTGCCAAATATCATCCTTGAAAAAGAAACCTATAGAGAAGATATAGGAAATCCTTAAACTATCAGCAACTAAAACACAACCAAAAATAAATCTTTTTTTTTCCTTATTAAAAACCCTTTTGTTGTTGGTTAAGTGTAGGAACTAGGAAGTAGTTGTCTCTTGCTTGTGTTACAAAACATTTGCCTGGATAATTATTTATTTATTTATAAGCACGTCTACTGACATTCTGACAATAATATAATAAACCCATTTTTCATCTTATTTGTGTTTCTTTCTTCTGGTCTAAAATCTCGAACTCATTGTTTCTTTTCACACGAAAATTGCTGCTTCCCAATCTGATCATCCTGCTGGGGCTGGCTGTTTCCTCCTAATTTATTAAATATCCCTTTTTTCTGGGTTTGTGTTTTTTTTTAAGTTCATGTGGAGCTCAACTACTTATCAAGTTCTTGCCTTTCCGCAATTAGCTCTACCGGGTCACTTGCATTTGGTAAATTCTCAATTGGGTCTTCTTTATTTTCTGCCCTAGCAGTAGGTACTGTACTGTTTCATTGGGAATTTCCCCGTCCTTTCTAATGGGTTATTGCCATTTTTGTCCCTAATTTAAGATGTGGGTTTATTGTAGTTCAGCCTTTGTGGCCCTTCCTGAGCTTGTCTGGTCATTAAAGATGTGATCTTTTGTGGTTGTGGTTGCTGTTGTTGTTGGGGTTGGAGGATTGTAGGGTAGATTTTAAGCAAAGCTTATAAATTGATAAGGGAAGTCATCTTTTTTACCATTTATTTTGTCCAGACAAGTTTAGAGTGTCGGTTCATTTCTGTATCAGAAAGCTACTTGTCATGGTTGCCTGATTTTCTGCCCGGACCGTTATTTGCATTTTGGTAATTTGATGTCCCGGGTTTACCGTGTTGCAGATGAGTCTTGTTTAATGAGGTGGTGTTAGCTTTGGACCCGCACATTTCACAATGGAGAAGAAGAAATGGTTGTGGAAGAGGAAGTCTTCGGAGAGGAGCCCGGGTGAAACAGAGAGCTCGGAATCCATTTCTTCACATTCTGAGATATTCTCAGTTGAGCAGGTAGGTGATGCAATTGCCAATTGGGTTTCTTTTCTTGACTACTTGTGTATGTAAAGAAATTGTAGGAGTTGCATGAAACTATAAATGGTATTTTGCTATTAGATTCGATTAGATACATCCGTTATCGTGCTATTCCAATTCAAACTTAGCACTTTAAAACGATCATGAATGTTCTTGGCAAACATGTCCATGTTGGCATCTTGAAGATTGTATTTCACAGATTCTTGTAATTGAATGAACCAACTTCCTCATGCGTGTACCAGGATTTTTCAAAGGCGTCTCCTGTTGATAGTTCTCAATCACCTGAAGTCACTTCAAGATCTAGTGAAAGGGAAGACGATGCTCATGATGCCATCAAGACTTTGACAGAGAGACTATCGGCTGCTCTATTTAATGTCAGCGCCAAGGATGACTTGGTCAAACAGCACTCTAAAGTGGCTGAAGAAGCTGTTGCAGGTAGGCAAACACTTACTAGTTCGAGTCTTTACTATTTGGCTGAGTCTTTATCTGACCGACAATGTCTCAGGGTGGGAAAAGGCGGAAAACGAAGCGTCGGCTTTGAAGAAACAACTTGCAGCTGCAATTCAGCAGAAGTCTGCTCTGGAAGATCGGATGAGCCATCTTGACGGGGCCCTCAAGGAGTGTGTCAGGCAACTAAGACTAGCAAGAGACGAACAAGAAGAAAAAATCCTTGAGGCTGTTGCAAAGAAATCTCAGCAGTGGGAATTCAGTAAAGCTGAATTGGAACACCAGCTTCTTGAGGCAAAAATGAGAGCAAATGCGTTATCTGATGCTCATGTGAAGATTGATCCTGAAATTGTACAAAAGCTCGGAGTTTTGGAGCAAGAGAATGCTTCGTTGAAAGATGAGCTCATGTCTCGTTCCGAGGAGTTGGAAATCAGAATAATTGAAAGGGATTTGAGTACACAAGCAGCTGAAACAGCCAGCAAGCAACACTTAGAAAGCATAAAGAAAGTGGCCAAGCTTGAGGCCGAGTGCCGAAAGCTAAGATTTATGCTAGGTAGATCATCTTCGGTGATTGAACAAAAAACTTCGGCACCATCGTCGATTTATGTCGATTCCCTGACCGACAGTCAGTCGGACAGTGGAGAGAGACTCAATGCAGTGGATCTTGATGCTTTCAAGATGAACGGCCCTGATCCATCCAAATACGAGCAAAGTTCCGCAGACTCGTGGACATTGGCATTGATCACTGAACTTGGTCAAGTTAAAGTTGAAAAATCTGGTAACCGGAACGAGCCAGCTTCAGCCGTTGAGATTGATCTCATGGATGATTTTCTTGAGATGGAAAGGCTTGCTGCTTTGCCAGAGACAGGAACTTGTCAGGCCGAACCTGAAGTTATTGTCAAAGAAAGCAACGAGGTAGAAAGTGCATTGAAAACAGAAATCGAAGGTCTGATCCTACGGACAGCTGAATTGGAAGAAAGGCTGCAAAAGCTGGAAGGCGAAAAAGTAGAATTAGAACAGAAGTTGGAGAAGACAAGTGCAGAGAAAGCTGAACTGGTAATGGCGCTAACAAAAAGCCATGATGAGAAGGAAGCATCCCAAAGTCAGTTGGAAGAGGCTAAACAGGTGTTAGAGGAGCTTCAAGAAAAGTTGTCATCTGTTTCTCTATCCAAACAAAAAATTGAATCCCAACTTATCAGCATGGAAGCAGAGGCGCGGACAATGTCCGAGAAGGTCAACTCTTTGGAAGCAGAGGTTGAAAAAGAACGATCACTTTCAAAGGGGATGTCAGCCAAATGCGAGGGACTAAAGGACGAGCTCTCGAGGACGAAACAAGAAGCCGAGCTCCAGCAAATTGCAAATTTAAACAATGCACCTAAGATAAAACAGGTACACCATAATATACTTATTTTCCCGAGTTTACGGCTTCTTTTAAACCATGGTCACTTAGTATAGGTCTTCCTTTGTACCAGGAGGACCTTGCTGTAGCGGCTGGAAAACTCGCCGAATGCCAGAAAACAATATTGTCCCTAGGAAACCAACTGAAATCTCTAGCAACTCTAGAAGACTTCTTTATTGACACCGGGGGATTGCCGGACTTCCCTGTTAAAGCTTCGTCGCTTCCGGGGGCGGGCAGCGGAGAACCCTGGAAATTGCACTCCAATGTAACATTCTCCCCTAAGATGGACTCCATCACCTCTGCCATAACTGCAATTGAGAACTCGGGCCCGCTGGTTAGCTCCAACGAGGACACGTCGCCTTCGTCTGCGTCCTCGTCAGCTTCATCTACCGTGCTGGCAAGTAATGTCAGCTCTGATAAGAACCGACTTGGATTTGCGAAATTCTTCTTGCGGAGTAAGAATGGGATACAGCTTGAGATTTAGGACATGCTCAGAGACTATTGTATGAATTCTTCATCGTAAAACAACCACATTGTCGATTAAATGATGTTTAATCATCAGGCATATGGTTATGGTTTTTCTCTACGCATGAATGCGAATTTAGTTGGTTGTTCCAATGTATTTGGTTATTATACAAAGTAGTGAGAAAGAATTCTCTGGTAAACAAACATGTGCTCTTCTCCATCAAAGGTCCTCACAAAGTGCACAGAATTTTCATCAGAGTGTGACATTAACATAATCTATGTTAAAAAAACCAAGTCTACATCATTTTAAAATATTACAAAAAATCACATGTAATTAATGTTTGTTTCGGGATCCATCTTAGTTCTAAACAAGACCAACAATCTCAATCCAGCATATATTTAAAAAATAAATAAATATGTATATCATGACATATTTCATAAATTGGATATTAAAGTTTTTAAATATTTAAAACGGTTTGTATCGCTAAATGTATTTCATTCACTCTAGTAGAAAATCAACGGATAAGATTTGATGTTGGCAAATCCATAAAAGCACCTTTTTGGGTGTTATGCAGCAATAATTCGTTCCATGTACACGATTAGTGATGGTAAATGTTTGAAATTTCAAAACAGAAATCTTTGAATTTATTTCTTGCAAGTTGAGACTGGAAAAAGTTCTTAATAATGATAAGATTTCATGTTTGTTCCAGAATTTATCGATTAAAAAATAGATAAAAATGATATTTGAATTTCAGTTAAATCGTTACTCTTTACAAAAATTATTATTCAGTATGTCTGATCATAATTGAATATGAATCGTTATGACATCAATGAGTTGAAAGTAAAAACAATTTTGCATTAATTATAAAAAATTAACAACCAATTAGATAAAAAAATTACAAAATTGTTTGACGAGTTATAATTTTTTGAAATAGAATTAAAATTAATAAAATCTTTTGCAATTTTTTTACCACCTTTCCAAATTTATAATTTTCTTAAATCTTAGTTAATTTGAATACGAAGAAAGTATTGAAAAAATTGAGGAAACTCCCAAAATAGAGACGTGCAAAGAGATAGAGGAAGATATCTAGATGATCCGAGCTGGCAGGTTCCCAGGACATAAAAGACCTCACACGTAAGCACAAAAAATCAAGGGAAGGGCCAAACCCATCATGTGGAGTGCAAGGGAGCCACGTGTATCGGCCGCCAAGGCTACTTCGTCCCACGTGGCAACCAATGGAAGGCCAGTGGAGATCGCGCGTAACACCAACCTCTTATCTCCAAAAATAAATACTTAAAACAACAATTTTCTCTTTTTTCAGATTTTTCCACTTCAATTCTACATATCTCTCTCTCTCTCTCTCTCTCTCTCTCTCTCTCCCTTCAGCTACCGTACGGTTTGGTGGTGGAGTGCGTCGAAGGAGAGTGTCCGAAACCCGACATGAACACCGTGGCTGCAGCTGCTGTGCTGTCCTTACCTATCTCTCTGTGTAGACCCTCTAAAGTTGGCGGTAGAAAGGTATTATCTTTTTTGTTCCATTTTTTTTTTGTGAGAAAAGGTGTTGGCTCTTGCTTCTTCATCAGTTTAGCCTATCTGGGTAGTTGCTAAAATTTGTGGGAATTGAGAAAAAAATGACTTTTTGTGTTGTTTGGTCGAAGCTTAAGGGTCCTTAATGGATGATTCACTTGGGAGGGTTTTGTTAAAAGAGAATCCCACTTCGGAAGTGACAAGTGAGTTGAGAATGTTTATAAGTGTGGATGATCCACCTATTCACTACCTTAAGGTTTTGAGTAGGATATAAAAATTGCTATAGGTATCAGAGTTAATTGTTCTATCGAAATCATGGTCCGTTGTGCTCACATGAACCCCATTTGAAAGCACGAGAGGTAGTGTCAGGCCCGTGCTAACTTCAGCCTGAACTTCGTTTGATGGGGCGTGTTGAAGAGTATCTCACATCGGATGTAGCAAGTGCGATTGACTTGCTTATAAAGTTGCAAGATCAACTTACTCATCGTAGGAATTAGGATCTTCCTATAGGCTTGTAGTAGATTTTTTCCGACAAGAATGTGGCTATGAGATGTTGAGTGGTTCCCCCTTCTTTTTGGGATTCTATTTCGATGAGCTTATATGGAAGATTTGATTCTAACTGAGATGTTTCTGCAACTATTTTCAGTTTAAAGGAGGTTTCAGCGTGGTTGCAGTTTTCCGCGAGGAGGGCGGATTGGTGGATAAGAGTAGTAATACATGGGGCCCGTTATTTCAAGTGGAGGATCCGAGGCCGAAAATGCCTCGGAGTAAAGGGAAGTTCGTGGATGCACATCAGGCACTAGAAGTTGCGAGATTTGATATTCAGTATTGTGACTGGCGAGCTCGGCAAGATCTGCTTACCATCGTGCTGCTACACGAGAAGGTAGTGTTTGATATCCAGTACTTGGATATCGGTCAAGATGGTTTAATTTGATGAATTTCCGTCGTCGTTCGAATAAATAGCGGATATTTTTGTGCAATGGTTCTAGGTGGTGGATGTCCTAAATCCTTTAGCACGTGATTACAAGTCGATTGGCACCCTGAAGAAGGAGCTGGCCGAGTTACAGGATGATTTGGCTGATGCTCACAGACAGGTATATCTCATCGTTTTCAGTGATGGGGCTGTGTAACCGAACGATTTTATTTGGCGGGACTAGGATTAACTTTTATGTTTGAGATGCATTGAATTAGAACATGTTGCTAGAAGCATCCAGCTCGGATGCCTTTCACATGCTGGGATATTCTTTCTTGGCTGTAGTTTTGTTGTAAATCTCATTCCGGCTGATAACAACAGGTTCATATATCCGAAGCACGGGTTGGCACAGCTTTGGAGAAACTGGCTTACATGGAAGAGCTGGTAAACGATAAGTTGCTTCAGGACAGAAACACAACCGACTTAGATCAACTTCCTTCTCCTAGCACTTCTACCCAAACTCCGGATAATACTGTAAAAAGGAAAGCACCTCGGAAAAGCTTAAACGTTTCCGGGCCAGTTCAACCTTACCACTTACAGCTTAAGAACTTCTGGTACCCTGTTGCGTTCTCTACGGAACTAAAGGAAGACACTATGGTAAGTTATTCTGCACAATATCTGTGGCCATCTTTTACAAATCGAACACTCATTCGTGAAATGTGTACATGGTATATAAGCTTCATGCAATATTAGTAAATGTGTAACTTCTAATCTTTAACATCACTCCTGGCTTGTCATAAATGGGCAACTTTATGTTTCAGGTTCCTGTTGATTGTTTCGAAGAGCCATGGGTTCTCTTCCGTGGAAAAGATGGGAAACCTGGATGCGTTCAAAATACATGTGCCCACAGAGCCTGTCCTCTTCACCTCGGTTCTGTCAACGAGGGCCGTATTCAATGTCCCTACCATGGTCAGTCAACATGAAAATATCCCGGGACCTAAAATTTTGTGCTCCAATCTTGTTTCGGAGTTCATAATCATCAACTCGCTCACATAAATTGTCTGTCTATATTAATCAGGGTGGGAGTACACAACAGATGGTAAATGTGAAAAGATGCCATCTACAAGATTGGCAAACATCAAGATAAAATCATTACCGTGCTTTGAGAAAGAAGGAATGATTTGGATTTGGCCAGGTAGCGACCCCCCAGCCGCAACCCTTCCTTCATTGCTACCTCCTACGGGGTTTGAAATTCACGCGGAGGTAACAATTTCTCCAAATCGTCATATCATTTGCCTATCGGGAATTGTTTGAAACTGATTAGATGTTTGTCTATGGATATGATAGATCGTTATCGAGCTACCGGTTGAGCATGGGCTACTTTTAGACAACTTATTAGATCTGGCTCATGCTCCTTTCACTCACACTGCTACCTTCGCCAAGGGTTGGAGCGTCCCCAGGTTAGCTCTTTAACTATTTTTCATGATCAAATGTTAGAATGTAGGTCCGACCTGAAATCTGAGTTCACCCTTTTCCTGTTTGTGATTCAATTGCAGCTTGGTGAAATTCCTGACTCCTACATCTGGCCTCCAAGGATGCTGGGACCCTTATCCCATAGACATGGAATTTCGGCCGCCTTGTATAGTTTTGTCGACAATTGGGATCTCGAAGCCTGGAAAGCTAGAAGGAAAAAGTACACAGCAGTGTGCAACTCACCTTCACCAACTTCATGTATGCCTGCCCTCCTCAAGAACGAAGACAAGATTGCTCTACAGAATGTCGCTCGATTTCGCGCCTCTGCTTAAACACGTCCCTTTCATGCAACATCTATGGAGGCATTTTGCTAATCAGGTAAGAGACCATATCGGAGTTGAAACGTTCCTGGTTAAACTTTCCATGTAAAAATCATCGTAGATGTAATAGAAGCATACTCTAACTCTGTCAGGTATTGAACGAGGATCTACGGCTTGTCATTGGCCAACAAGAGAGGATGATAAATGGCGCGAACGTATGGAACTGGCCGGTAGCATATGATAAGCTTGGAGTACGATACCGGCTATGGAGAGAATCTGTGGAGCGAGGAACGAAGCAACCGCCCTTCACGGAGTCGACATGATCAACAGAGGAACATTCGGTTTATAGGACTCATGTTTATGATTTTTCCGGCGTGCTGTTGCTTGTGCTCGTCCTCGACCTTTCTACTCAGGCAAGGCTTGGAAATCGGAAGCCAATCACGCTGGGGAAGATTCCGGACTTCGCCTGACCGGAACAATTTGCTCATCGGCCGGACCTGAGGCACTGGCGATAACAATTGTAAATTTGAGAGCAGCAACTGTGCACTAGCTTTCTTCATTTGTGTATAGTGAGATCATTTTTTCTCCCATTTCCTTACTTCTTTTTTACTGGTTTTTTTCCTCTCTTTTTTGCCAGTTAGGAGACGGCTACTCCAAACCTTGTAACGTGTTTGTAACATCACCTTCAATGAAAATAAGATATGTTTCCAATAGTTCTTCTGATGCGAAGTGTAGGGAACTTGAACTTAAAAGTCCTTTGATCAAATTGGATTTAAGTTTTACAAATTGACATAAAAGATTGCCCTACCTCGATTTATTTTTTAAAAGTAAAATATTTATATTAGCAGTAAGATTACATTGATCGGTCAACCTATAGCGCCTGTAAAATTTTATTCATCTCCCACTATTTATGATACATTTCTCGTAATGGTTTAGGGGTAGATGATGGCTTTATGGAAAGAGTTGGCAGAACATATATGATGACATAATATATGTGAATTCTCTACGAAAGTTTTCTTTTCGGAAGATGTTTTGACATTTTATTATTTTTTTCTGTTTAGTTA
>SOPF01029119.1:0-57232 GCA_012979155.1 Hypericum perforatum | reverse complement strand
ATATGTTAATGTTTGTTGGACCTGAGGTAAAATTATGCCTTTGATAGTTATTATATCAAATAATGGGACCAACTTATGTCAAAGCATCCAAACATTTACTTGATGGTATTTGGAATTTATATGCTAATTGCTATTGTTCTACACAGGTATTGTTCTTGACTCTGGAGATGGTGTGAGCCACACAGTCCCCATCTACGAGGGTTATGCTCTTCCACATGCCATTCTGCGTCTTGACCTTGCAGGGCGTGATCTCACTGATGCTCTCATGAAGATCTTGACAGAGCGTGGTTACTCTTTCACGACCACTGCAGAACGGGAAATTGTCAGGGACATGAAAGAGAAGCTTGCTTACATTGCTCTTGACTATGAACAAGAGCTAGAGACATCCAAGACCAGCTCGTCCGTCGAGAAGAGCTACGAGCTGCCCGATGGACAGGTTATCACCATTGGTGCAGAACGGTTCCGTTGCCCAGAAGTCCTGTTCCAACCATCCATGATCGGAATGGAAGCTGCTGGAATTCACGAAACCACTTACAACTCTATCATGAAGTGTGATGTCGATATCAGGAAGGATCTATACGGTAACATTGTTCTCAGTGGTGGATCTACCATGTTCCCGGGCATTGCCGATAGGATGAGCAAGGAGATCACCGCATTGGCACCCAGCAGCATGAAGATCAAGGTTGTGGCACCCCCAGAAAGGAAGTACAGTGTCTGGATCGGAGGATCGATTTTGGCATCCCTCAGCACATTCCAGCAGGTACTGAGGCCGTTGCTTAGTCAACTATAACTTTTCAGTTCGACATGATTTTAGTTAGTTAAGCTAAATTGTTGGAACCATATCTGACTGGAGAAATTTGCGTTTCTAATGTTACAGATGTGGATCGCTAAGGCAGAATACGACGAATCTGGGCCATCCATCGTCCACAGGAAGTGCTTCTAATAACGCAAGTTAGAGGCTAAAGGCGAATTGCTTATTACCCATTTTGTATCACTAAAAAGCTGCTTTGGATTAAGTGGTCACTACATTTTTTTTGTTCTCTCTATTCTTGCTTCTTTCTGCTGCTATATTACAATTCTCGTGTTCTGGAATATTATTTTTCGGAAAACTAAAATTATCCTTTGGATATTTTATTTCCCTGTAGAAAGAGTGGTGTACTTATAATTGATTGGTGTTTGGGTTAATTTCGGGTATTGATTGCAAAAAAAAAAGTTTCTTCTTTTTCTGCATGTTCCTATCTGAACAAAGTTAAAAGCTTGCTTCCCTTCCATGTGCTTTAGATGTGCAATTGATCTCACTTTTTCATGTGAAAGGTGATCCAAAGCGGAAAGAAATCATGTGAGGCATTGTTTCGAGACTGGTCAAGTTTGCATGTGTAGTCCACTTTTTCTTTCTTTATTCCCATCGAATCCAATCTTCAAACGTCGTACAATAGCCAACTTTGAATGAGAAGGGAAGAAAGCAGACAGCCAATAGAGTAGAACCAAGGAGAGTGTAACGATTAAAATTAGAAGATAACACTCTCAATAACCCACAATTTCCTCGGATGGTAATCAAATGTTCATCTCCAATAACTAAAGTAAATAAGCCCGTAATTTCTACTTCACTTCTAATACATGAATGACGATAAATAAAAAATTTGGCGTTTGGTAATCGAATTTGGTATATTTGGCCATTTATGGAGAAATGGTTGGATACAATGTGGATAGTTAGTTGTATAATTTACACAATGCATGTTCATGTTGGACACGAAACCTCGAACTTCTGCTCCTTAAGTACACTTCTAATCCAGACAGTTTTTGGTGGTGACAATGTGTATACTTTTGCATTTGATCTAGCTACACATTTTACTTTTTATCTTGAAATTGTAACATTTCCACTGAGTCAGTATAACGTAAAATATTTTTTCAATTGTGCACGAACTCACTGCACTAATAATGTCGCCAAGTACTAAACATCTTCTAAAAATGATCAAAAGATATTCAGTTATATAATAATAAATGCTATTAGATAAGTGATATTTTGATATTGGCCACTCAATCCGGTACTATTTCGGTATTTCCTCTTCCTCTTGGATCCGTGCTACATCCGGCCCGCTTGCTTCCCTCGCCCCTCTTTAAAATTGTAGCCAGCCAGCCCAGATTCAAGTCTAGAACTATCATTATCTGAGCCTTCGGAATCAAGGGCCCCGAGTTTTTCTCTCTCGTGACTAGGCCCATTTTGGACCTTGACTGACGATCGTTAGTTTTTTGTGCCGCTGGGTACTTCTCCGAGTTTAATGTTTGGAGGGAAAAGAGAGGGAATGAGGGGATGATAACCTGGCGTCATGTCATCAGAAATTTCTGATGTGGCTCGTCCAGATGACGGACAACAGTTGGGCAGGATGGGGATGGTTCAGCAGCTGCTTGAGCAACTAACTGATTTAAATTGGCTGAGATTTGACTCGATTAAAGATTTTTTTTAGCTGTACTAAAGTAATTTTTCGATAAATCACATGGTACTTAAGTGTATTTTTCCTTAATATTTTAGTGGCCGACTTGAATTGGGTACATAATATTTTTCTTTTCAACCATTCGGACCGAAGAGACTAGGAGACATTTTTGTGAATAAGTTAAAAAAAATGTGCGCATGTGACAAAAGATCTAAATAAATAATCAACATTGTCAATAATCGAGACATTTCATTATTGGACCATTTCAGTCCAAATAGTTTGAACTGAGCCTTTCAGTCCACAATGAATCCAACATCCGGGCCCTTCATCCATTGTAATTAGGGTTTTAAAAAATACGGTCCCACCCTATTTTTGGTCAATAAATCGCTCTCCGGGCAAACCATCCTATTTTTTATCGGACCATCCAATTTCTGGTCAGATTGGAGGCGGTTCACCCGGAAAATTTTAAAAAATTATTAATTTTATCTTTTATTCGAGATTATCTATTTGTATAGATACTTTATTTAGTATATTTTATAAAAATTAGTATATTTATATGTTATTATGAATTTATTATATAAATTATTTACTTATATACATATATATAATTCAAAATATTGCAAAAAATTAAAAGAAAATAAATCCGACCTAACTGGTGGTTGGATTGCTTGGGCTGGCCGACCCAAAGGTCGGACCAAAATCCAGATCAACCTCCGGGTCATTTTTTAAAACCCTTATTGTAACGCAATATCTAACATCTGCCTAAAAAATTATTTAGATCAACTGTTAAAAATATTATTATAACTTAATAAGTAATAGATCTAAATTATTTTAAAACGCCTGAATGGTAAATATTTATTTTAAAAATGCCAACACATTTCAAAAAATTTACTACTAAGAATTAATCTAAATTTGTCATTAACATTGAGCAAATTTCCGAATGTTAGCAAGATGAAGTGGACCGGTCCCCAGGGGCCATTCTAGTCCCTTAAGCGGGAAAAGGATCGACCGAAAGTGATCCAGCTGTTCCCACCAACCAGGAAGAGCATCGAACAGATAGAAAGGAACCGTAGGCCCACGCTCCGAATCGGACGACCGAGATTCCCCAAACAAAGAATTCAGAAACTCATTAATGAAACAAGGTAAAGCTACACTTTAATACCTTATGATTTGAAAAAAAAAAGATAAAATTTTAAATTTAGTCCCCTTGTTTTTGTCTTGACAGCTCGTAGTCCTCAGTAAGTTCCCAACCATTTGGCTACTCACGCGGGTTTAATGTAGGTGCATGTGCATTAGACTATCCGTACCCACATTTCCGCTCATGTGTAGGCGAGGTGCGCGACTCGTCCAATAACAAACTGCCACGTAGCGGGTGGGGATCGCACGTCCTGCTCGCTGCGTGTAATCTTAGGGTGTTTGGGCTACCTCATAAGATTGAGCTCACAAGGTCCCAGTTCTCCGGACTCTGGGGCCCCAGCGATTAGGAAGAGGGAGATAATTGTCTATCCCAAGAAAGAAGTTTTGTGGTTTTAGAGAGGCGAAGAGCCTGACCATGTCAATTTGAGTCTATTATGATAATTTATCACATAATATATTATCAACAACTTAAATAAGAAAGTATTCACTTAAGTTGATTAATAACTTTGTTTTGGGAGATATTAAGCCTGCATAAACAGTCAAAAGGCCTTGCAGTTGCTGGGACTGAGAATTGTAAAAAAAAAAAGGGAGTCTAATGCGAAATTTTAAACTACATTTCAAAAAAAATATGTAATTTGTGAAACCACATTTTCTAAAAATTTCGTTTTGTCCAAACATTGTTGATATTATGGAATGTCAGCTGCGAAAAATTATGTCAAATTAAATGTATTTTTAAATCATACAATAGTAACCATAAGTTAGTTAATCTAAGATAATAAAATAATAAATTTTTCACCAAGAAATCTCTTTTTTTTTAAAGAAAAGAATTGAGGACAGGCAGGCGGGTACCCGTTTAATTTCCCCTTAAAAGTAACGTCTCCCATTCTCTCCTCCCTTTATTAGCCTCCCCACCAAAACACACACACACTCTCTCTCTCACAGATCACCAGAAACAGAAAGAGAAACAACAACTAAGAAAAAGAAAGAAAGAAAGAAGAAAACCAGCTCAAGAAAGGTTAGTTTTTTTTATAGATCTATGAGTGTAACTAAATGGAATTATTGTTTCCTTAATCTTTTTTCCTATGTGGGTTCGGTTCTCTGATTTTTGTTTAGCAGAGTTTAGGGAAAATGGCTGATTCCGAAGACATCCAACCTCTTGTCTGCGACAATGGGACAGGAATGGTGAAGGTAAAGATCCTGTCTTTACGATGTGTTTCGATCCGATTCGGGTTCGATTAGGCTGTAGCATTGAACCTTGCATTGTTCTCCAGGCCGGATTCGCGGGTGACGATGCCCCGAGGGCCGTGTTTCCCAGCATCGTGGGAAGGCCTCGCCACACCGGTGTGATGGTTGGGATGGGCCAGAAGGATGCGTATGTTGGCGACGAGGCTCAATCCAAGAGGGGTATTTTGACGTTGAAGTACCCCATTGAGCACGGGATTGTTAGCAACTGGGACGATATGGAGAAGATTTGGCATCATACTTTCTACAATGAGCTTCGTGTGGCCCCTGAAGAGCATCCTGTTCTTCTTACCGAGGCTCCTCTCAACCCCAAGGCTAATCGCGAGAAGATGACCCAGATCATGTTTGAGACTTTCAACGCTCCAGCGATGTATGTTGCTATCCAGGCTGTGCTCTCCCTTTACGCCAGTGGTCGTACCACCGGTGAGTTTCCAATGTGGTATCTGGTTTTCCCTTTTGATTTTATGGAGAATGGTGTTGCCTTGAATGTTTATAACCGGTCGGATCTGGGTAACAAAAACAGTGGTATGGATGATTCGTGGATCTGGCTATTGTCTTTTGACGAGTACAATCAATCATCTCATGAGATAGTACTTATTTGTCTTGTTAGTTGTTATGATCCATTGCTATATCTTTGTTATTTTTTAGCTGATCTAGGTGAAGTGCCCATAACATGTCAATTTTTGTTCAATCTGATTTAAAATTACGCCTTAGTAGTACTTGAATTTAATAATGGGACATGTCTGCATATCTGCACATTTTTTCATGGTTCTTTGGAATTCATATGCTGCCTGGCCATTGTTTTTGAACAGGTATTGTTCTCGATTCTGGAGATGGTGTGAGCCACACAGTTCCCATCTACGAGGGCTATGCTCTTCCACATGCCATTTTGCGTCTTGACCTTGCAGGACGTGATCTCACCGATGCCCTCATGAAGATCTTGACAGAGCGTGGTTACTCATTCACGACTTCTGCTGAACGGGAAATCGTCAGGGACATGAAGGAGAAGCTTGCATACATTGCTCTTGACTATGAACAAGAGCTAGAGACGTCCAAGACCAGCTCGTCAGTCGAGAAGAGCTACGAGCTGCCTGATGGACAAGTTATCACCATAGGAGCTGAACGATTCCGCTGTCCAGAGGTCCTGTTCCAACCATCCATGATCGGAATGGAAGCTGCCGGAATTCACGAAACCACATACAACTCTATCATGAAGTGTGATGTCGATATCAGGAAGGATCTCTACGGTAACATTGTTCTCAGTGGTGGCTCTACCATGTTCCCGGGCATTGCCGATAGGATGAGCAAGGAGATCACCGCATTGGCACCCAGCAGCATGAAGATCAAGGTTGTGGCACCCCCAGAAAGGAAATACAGTGTCTGGATCGGAGGATCGATTTTGGCATCCCTCAGCACATTCCAGCAGGTATTATTCTTATCCCGATTTCGCACTTGCTAACGACGCCAAATATGTTGCCTAATCCAAGGTTTCGGTTTAACGCCATTTCAAACCTGATTGGAGAAATGTACCTTTCTTTTGAGTGCAGATGTGGATTGCAAAGGCAGAATACGACGAGTCCGGGCCGTCCATTGTTCACAGGAAATGCTTCTAATAATGCAAGTTAGAAGCAGCAAATGGCATAAGCGTACTTCCCATTTTGTATCACCAAAAGAGGATTCAGATTAAGCGGTTGCTACTATTTTTTTTTCTCTCTTCTTTAGTGTCATCTCTCTCTGCTGCTATATGACAGTTCTTGTGTTCTGCTCTATTATTGTTTGGAATTCTAAGATGAAAGTTGGTGGATCAAATGTTTTGGTTTGGATTGATTAATTTCGTGGTTTGGGTACGATATTAATTTTTTAAAATTGTATGCGAACCAAGCAAGTTAAAGGTAGCTTTACTTCAGCGTGATGTAGATCTGCAATCGATATTCCACTTTTTTCTTTTTGTACTGGTGATTATCATCTATCAGCAAAAGGAGAGACCTCTCACATGGATCAAAAGGGTAGAAATGATGACGTGACACTTGTTGGCGCCAGGATAGTTAAATCAGTTTGAGAACGATTAAAAAAGTGCTTATAAAATAATTATGTTGGAGCAATTAAGATCAAACCACTTGACTTAAAACTAGAATTTTAATCACCAACATGCAATTCCAGGTTGAAAATGCCAGCCTTTGAAGCCAAGATGAAATCGTGAACGTGGCTACCAATCTAGTATTGCAAGTCACGTCTAGAATTTTGGTCAAGACAATAATTAACCACCGATTGAAATCGATTTGACCGAGATTCCCATGGTATATACTAAAAGAATCTCTGTCCACCCATATCATAAAAAGACACAACACGTTTATTTCTGTCGCAAGAAACAAAAATTAGGACGCAGAAACAAATAAACCCCCCCTTCTTACTATGATACAAAACCCAACGAAATGAAGCATCATCGGTCATGTCTAATTGTTGTACAAGACAAACTAGTTCCGTTCCCATTTGTCTCCACCTTAGACCACATCGCTGATCAAACGCTTGTGTCGGTTATAGTGTTTCTCCAAGAGCACTCTCGATGCTCCTTCCATTGTCATTCGCCAAGTCTGCCCACACCAAAATCACTAGTTAAAACCCAAATTTTAACAAAGTATGCAAAATAGTATTCGTGTGTAAAAATTTCCTTACACAATCTAATCTAACACATGCATTATTATTATCAAGTGCTCTCCGTTGAAATTTAAAATATTCATGTACATTTGTAAAGAGCACTGAGGTTCTCCTAGAAAATTCATTTTTGGTATTAAGCCATCTCACAAATAATCCGGTTATTTTCAAAGCTATTTTCTTTTTTCTTTTTTATAAATCATTTCGTTTAGACTATTATTTAAGTTCAGATACATTCTTGTCGGATTTGGAAAATAACAAAAAGTTATTTGACATTTGGTCCTCTCTAATTCTTAAAGTTGAACACAATATATTTGAAGAAAATATAAATCTCTTATTACTAATTACCATTAGCTAAAAATAATAATTTAATATTACCCAAATGTTTATATGCATCTACTATCTTAAAAATTTAGGAAAAAAAGTATTAGCAGACACAAAGAACAAATATATTTATTCTCTTTAAGTAATTCTTTGTAGCTAAAGCCACTAAATATGATTAAACTACCTTTTGGAAGCCAGCCAAAAAGGACTTGTTCCTCATATCCTTTGCTCTTCTCAGATGAGACCTTCCAAACTTGACAAGCGAAGCAGACTTCTTCGCGACGCCGGGAAGAAGCGATCTCCTCTCCACAACAACGCCGCTCACGTCTTCTCCTCTCCTCGTCGTCCTCCGGCCGGCGCTCCTCCTCCTCACGGCCTTCACCTTCATCTCGTCCTCGTCCACCGCGAACTTCCTCAGCAGCTCGTCGGAGGATTTCTTGGTCACCTTCTGCACCTGGACCATGTTTCCGTTGTTGCCACAACTGGGTTTTTCGTTTGGTACGATGTTGTTGTCCATTCCGAGGAAAGAGATCAGTGAAAGACGAGAAAAATGGTGTAAAGTGTGAGAAAGAGATGATGTGGTGTGAGGTTATTTATGTGGTTAAATGGACCGTTGAAGGGGATGGAGGGAAATGTAGCCGTTGAGGTGGGGATGGGGGGAATAATTATAATAAAGGAGGTTTAATAATTTATATATATATATATATATAAATTATTTATATTTGGGATTGGCATGTGAATCAGTGTGACAGGGTGAACATAAAACCTACCAAAATATAAATTATATATTGTTGTATTTTTATTTCTTAAGAGTATCATACATAATCCATAGATTGGAGTGTATAATTCATAGATTGGAGTGTGGTCAACGAACAGACGCTCCATCCCACGTTCCCGATGACCAGGTTTGTCAGTGGGACACATAAATTGGGTTTTTATATTGTACAAATTTACCTCTTTTTTTTTAATCTTCTTACTCTTTTTTTTAACAACTTGCATGGTTTTAACTTTTCACTTGTTTCTAAATAATAGAGGTTCAGTTTTTGCAGTGTGGGCCTAAAAGAAAACCAGCTTTATTAAAAAAATACCTTCCATTATCTTTAATTTTACCACTTTTTTACGAAATAGAACAAGTCAATTGATCCTAGAAAATGAAAATAAATGAAAAGAATTGATAATCACAAGCACATGTAATTTCTCGTAGATCAATATGTATATTTGATGATAACTATATCATATTAGCTCTTGTATATTATGAAATTATCATGTTTAAAGATTATGAAAAACTAATTCCTCTTCCAAAAAAAAATTCCTCTTTCAGCATAACCTACCACATCTGTTTAGATTTTTCTGTAATCGCCATTCTCCGATCAATTGAAAAAATAATTCTGATGCTTAATGAAGAAGAGTTATTTATTACCGTTTATAAAAAAACCAATTTACAAATATGATCTTCCATTTTGTTCTGTTAAAACTCACAATCATTTAATATATATATTTTAAGAAAGAGTATATTATTAACGTATTTTTGTTTGAAAGGAGTTTTGAGCGTGCTGACCAAAAAAAAGAAAAAAGGAGTTTTGAGCGTACTGACAAAAAAAAGGAGTTTTGAGCGTATTAATCAATTATCTTTTGAATTTAATAAGCAATTTGCAATATGCTGATCAGAGAAGATATTCGTTTCGTGATTTGACATAATGTACGACTAGATGAACCATATATTATGACACAAATTTTCAGACAAAAATTCCGTGACTATTTAATTCTTGAGAGAAATAAAAGTAAAAACAACAAATCAGATGCTGGGCTTTTATATGCAGGTGTTTTAGGTTTGGAAGCGCAACTATAAAGAGCAGACGAGCCAGAGCTACAACTAAATAGAAAATGACATGGGACGTTGTTCATGAAATGTCAGGCAATAAACAGAAAATGGTTTCGAGTTGCGGATCGGTCATTGCTCCCTCTGTGGCTTCTACCTGCCTGCAGTCTGATGGCAGTTGCGGTTTTTCGGATGGTCGAGTCACAAGACGTTCATCAACCCGACAACTACACCCACCGCAACGGGAGTCCGATGTTACAGTAGAGATTCAAACGGAATGATGGACTCTACTTGTCAAGGAGTATCGAATGGCATATCGTGCCGTCTTTAAGAGCTGAGCTCGGCCCCAAAACTGAGAGTGTGGCATTCGAGATTTCTCATGTTTATCTGCAAAAAGAACAAGACCAACCTTATCTTCAACAATGTAGTGATGAGAGGGTAACTTAGGTGCAGAGCTGCTAAAAGCTTGCTCACCACAACAGCAATTCCCGTCTCAGAGAACCTCGGAATGGAAATGAGCCTCACCAACTGCCCTTCTGAACCTGCCAGTGGTAAGTACCGAATTATGCTTCGAAGGAAAGCAAAGAATAGTATTCTCCTAAATTTTCTTATAGGTTTGTTGCATGGCTTATCATCAAGTACCCTTGATTAGACGGGTTCCATATTTATCCTGATTGCCAGCAAAATACACATGTGGACAGCTCTCGATCAGGAAAGGGTCCTTATCGGTGAATGGGTAGCAACCTGAAAGCAATTGATCAATCTAATAAGTCTTAGACAAAATTTATCGAAAAGGATGCAAACTATACTAGTGCGGTAACTATCTAAACTGTTATAGACAAAGAGAGCTTTTACGGTTTACCCAGTGTATTTGGTGTGGTAGGTGCTAGATGCCTCCAGTTCAATGTCCTTTCCATGAATTCCAGCTCATCCTTTGCTTCTGAATACTTGGCTAAATCGGCAATGTTTTGGCCTGATGTTCCAAGAAATCTGTAAAGGAGAGTCAGAATGGTTCATTCGAAATCCAACAAGTAAATCATGTAATGATGGGTGATAAATTTGCGTCTAACCTGATGTTGTCAACCTCAAAGTAATGTGGATTAGTACAAGACCGGAAAGTGTTATATGCAGCTGAGCCGGGGAAAAGACACCTATTCAGAGGCTGGAACGGAGCGAATGTTATTAAACGGAAGGGAAATCCAACAAAACAATTGCAAAACAAACTAAGTTCTCAGCTAAAAAGATTCAGTTAGAAACAAGAAAACCTGCTGTGGAAGTGAAAAATTTGCAGGGTCGTCGGGTCCGGGCATAATATCCAAAGGCACACCTGCAGCTATCTACATGCAGTGTAATTGTGAGAGAAGGGAGAGATTAAAGGAAGAAAAGAGACCAGATGCTATAAGCGGAGTTACAAAAGACACTTAGTAATGACCTGAGTCAACAGGATATCCAGCTCTTTAATGGGTTCCGACAGTCTCGATTGTTCTTTCGGCGTCAAAGTCTGCAAATGTGGGAATCAGAAAGAACACAAAAACAAATTTGTGGGAAAGGAAAAATCAGAAATCGTAAGATCCAATTCGAGAAAACAAACCAGCTGCATTATCAAGCTTCAGGTTTAGGAAAAAATCGAAGATGAAGGCTTGGATGAAAAGTTTTAAACTGCAAGCATGTATGTGCGATTGCATGAGTTCAGTATATAAGCACCTGACCATTGAGTACCCCACCAACGATTTCTACCGAATTCCCGGCAATGACAACGTGAACTATTTTGGAAGCAATTCCTTGTTCCTATCAGATTGATGAAAAGAATTCAGAGGAGGAGATTGAACAAAACCAATTAAACAACATGAAGGAGAAGAAGGTAACTGCAGACCTTTTCGTCCCCCAGGTGCCCTGTTATATGATCAACCAGAAGCTGGATTTCGAGAGGACTAGATTTGCTACTCCCAATGCTGAGCCCAGAAACAAAAACAACATACTTATCTTCTCCTGAAAATAGCCACAAGTTAGCACTTTATGGGGGGTTATCTAATAACTTGTAAGCACTTGTAAGGAGCCCGTCACATGACCCTTGCAGCTTATTTAAATATTAAATAAGTGAAATTCTCTTCAAGTATGTAACTAGTATAGTTCAAGAAAGTCTGTTAATTGCACTTTTGGATAATCTAGTGCACTCTCCAGAATCTGTATCACTATGAAATGCGATAGTCACAAGCTAACATCGATACTGAATCATATACGGAACTTCTGTTACATTGAAGCATGTGTTGTCCTCTGCTTCTGTATGCATTTGAAGAAAATCTAGTCATTGAGAAGGAAGGAATGTGGAACTCTAACATACTTGACTCAAGAAGGGGTTCTATTTGGGGAGGTAAGCCCGCTTCGAGAACGTCCAGGACCAAGAAGTCACCTGCATCAGTTTCCTTTCCAAGTAGAGCAGCGACAACACCTACCAATTATACCGAAGACAAACTCCTCAATCAAGCACATAAATGTGCAAATTCTAGTCAAGGGTAACCCTAAAGCAGAATGCTTTGTGTACTTTGTCCATCAAAATTACCTGTAACATAAAAAGAAGGAGCGAGCTTGGTGCCACCGAGTTTAACTCTGCCACTCTCATCTTCCAGAATCAAATGATCGTCAGGGTGCATAAAGTTATGAGGTTTGACAAGGGGCACCACAGATCTCTGTACATTATTTAAAACATCAAGAAAAGAAACAGAAATCAACCCAGAAAATCCTCACAAACATACAGGTACCTTACCTCCTTAGAGTACTCGTCGAGAATAGTAGGCTTAAGCTTCATGTCCTTGTACAGGGTCCCAACAATTACGCAGTCCTTTCCTTTCTCCAGGCCCAAAATATTACACACTACGGCAAGCAACCACAATGCAGCAATCAATCCAATTGCACCAGATAGAACAACAAAAAGCTGCAAACTTGACTCGTGATTGAGCGAGTAGACGACAACCCGGATCCCAAAACATCGAAAGAGGGAGAAAAAAAAGATAAGGGTACCATGTGAATGGGGCTTCCAGAGGGGGACAAGGGAGTAGAGGAGGGTTCTCATCATATGGAGGCGGGCGAAGTATATCTGGCTGTACTGCTGTCCCCTGTAGGCCTCGTTCCCTATGTCGAACGCCTCATCCTGACCGACACAAGTCCACCATTGTTAAACGAGCAACATAAGGAGTAAAGGTCCCACCTTTACACCATTTTTTTGAGAATTCTCTGATTATTAAGCTTACGGACAAAAAAAGGGGGAAGTTTATACAGACCAGGGAGGTGTAGAGGGCCTGCTTCCTATGGTGGAGGCTTCGTCCCTGTGGCTCCGTCTCCATGTCCATTGCTTCCAATTCCATGGTGGTGGTGGCTGGCGGGAAAGCCAATAGAAAAGAAAGCAAAAGCTCCAAGCTTTCCCCCTCTTTTCTCATTATTAAGCCACTACTTCTCTTGCCTTTGTTTGGTTTTTTGTTTAATATTATTATTTATAATTTTGTTTTAAGCAATTAATAGCAAATGGGGATGTAGCTCACATGGTAGAGCGCTCGCTTTGCATGCGAGAGGTACGGGGTTCGATACCCCGCAGGCCGCATCTCCATTTTGTTGACCTCCTTTTTCCTTTTTATTAACAATTTTGTCACCGTTTTAAAAATGTGGTCCGACTGGCGGTCCGATCAGTCAGACTCGAATCGCCTCCAATACCGTTCCGTTTTATTCAAAAAAGCCCATCTTGCGAACCGCCCGAATTCCGGCCAGACTGGAAGGTTTGCTCGGAAAATCTGGTCGGATAGGGACGGTTCGACTGGAAAATATTTATATTTTAAATAGTTTTATCTTCTATTCGAGATTATCCATTAATATGTAGGGGTGGGCAAAAGACCCGACCCGCCCCGATCTGACCCGGACCCAAAAATTAGGGAATTATAAGACCTGAACTGAACCATTTTAACTTCGGATCCGATTCGGACCCAAAATTTGGGTCCGGATCGACCCAGACCCGAACCATAAAATTCGAAAAAAATGACACTTACCATAAGAAATATATAATATAAACTAAGTAATATATAATATAAACTATAATATAATATAAATTATAATATAAACTATAATGACACTCACGGGAGAAAATTAAGTGTCAAAATATATAATATAAACTAAAGCATTGATTAAAAATGACACTTACCATAAGTAATATATATATTTCAGTTTGGGTCGGGTCCAAACGGATCTGTAGGCTTAGACCCGACCCGGACCCCGAGAACCAATTTTTGTAAAAAATCAAACCCAATCCGAACCATTTTTTCGGTTCCAATTTGGGTCGGACTTTTTGGTTCGGTTCAGTTCGGATTTACGGGTTTCGGTTTATTTGCCCACCCCTATTAATATGGATACTTTATTTGATATATTTTATAAAAATTGGTATGTTTATATGTTGTTTTTAATATATATTATGTTATTATTAGTTTATTATATAAATTATTTACTTATGTACCTATATATATTTTAAAAAATAAAAAAAATAGAAGGAAAAAAAAATTATGGTCGACCTGGAGGACGGACCAATTTCCGGGTCGACCTCTAGGTCATTTTTTAAAACCTTGCAATTTTGTGTCGACCCTTTTCAGGAAATAACCAAGAAAGCATTAATACGATTTTACCCGTCTGATGAAGAAAGAACATGTCCTTCAAAGTACTTGGGGCTGACAAAGAAGCAAACTTCTTCGGGCAAAGTAGAAATCTAAAATCTAATGCATGAATGGTTAGTTTTTCAACTTTTGCACTAAATAATATAAAATTATATTTTCCAGAATTTTGAGTTGATATATTCTAATTACTTAAATTAAAATAATATTCTCAATTTTTATATTAAGCTTTTATAATGTACAGTTGATTAAATAGAACAACATACTCATATTATATTGATTGATTAAATTAAAATAAACGTTGGTAAATGTTTGTTTGGGTAAGTAAAACTCTCAGTTAGGACACAGGACACGCACTTCGCACCCCTCCTTGTCCGTGGCTCTAATTAAATATCTCTCCTCCTCCCTCCTCCTCTTCCTCTGCAACTACTTACTTGCAACGAAAGGAAGAACCCCAAAAATGGCAGCAACGATCCAATGCTCACTACCTTCAATTCCCTCCCACTGTCCTCCGTCCTTCTCCTCCTCCGCCGCCGGCGCCAAGTCCCCGTCCTCCGTCCGTTTCTCCAGGCGGAGGGGCCAAGCCCCTTGCCGTGTCCAGCAGGCCGTACAGGGCGGCAGCGGCGGAGGAGGAGCCGCCGCTACCTACGCCAAGGAGATGGAGCGCCTCTCCGCCAAGGAATCCCTCCTCCTAGCCGTAAAGTTTCTTCCCTTTTCACTCTCCTCCAATAAAGTTCAATGCTTTAGTTTTTTCTAAAACCATTGGGACAACTAACTCAAGTTTGAGTTGGGTGGAACTTTTGAAAGATGACAAAGCTTTCCCAACAAGTATTTAATACTACTATGTTTTCAATGACTCGAACCCCGATGACTGGTTAAGCTAGAATAACAACCTCACCAGTTGATCCAAGTGCTTGTTGATAGTTCGATGCTTTAGTTACAACAGACTTGTGGTTGTTGTTGTGCTTGTGCTTTTAGTTTAAGGATGCGGGAGGATTGGAAGCACTGGTCTCCGGGAAGGCGTCAGAGATGCAGAAGATCGATGTGAACGAGAGGATTACGTCACTCGAGCGCCTCAATCCGACCCCTCGACCCACCACGTACTTTTTAGTTTTTACCCCTTTTGAAGTTTTTTGGTGTTTTTGTTTTTGGTGTTTATTGATGTTTTAATGTGTTTAATATAGTTTGTTCAGCTACTCCCAGGTCTCCTTACTTGGAAGGCCGCTGGAATTTCGAGTGGTTCGGGTCTGGGAGCCCTGGCCTCTTCACTGCTCGCTTCATTCTCGAGTTCGTGTCCTTTTTTCGTGCTCTTAACTTTTTGGTTTGTTTGTGAGCTCATTGGTTTGGTGATCTGGCAGGAGGCTTCCTTCCAATCTGGCTAACCTATCGAATATGGACGCGGTGATTAAGGACGGAAATGCTAAGATCAGCGCTAGCTTTAAGCTACTCTTCTCGGTACAACGTTGTTCGTTGGTTTTGTTCTATGTGATGTAGGTGTAGAGTATGATCTAGTAGTGTTTTTATATGTTATGTAGGTGGAAAGTAAACTTATTGTTTCGTCCAAGTTGACTATAGAAGGACCTCTTAGAATGAAGGAAGAATATGTTGAAGGTGTCATCGAGACGCCTACTGTTATCGAAGATTCAGTGCCTGAGCAGCTGAAAGGTGTAATTGGTCAGGCTCTTACTACCGTCCAACAACTTCCAACTACCGTGAGGGATGCCCTCTCTGGTGGACTGAGGATTCCGCTAAGTAAGGATTTCGTTTCTGTTATTTTCCCTTCAAACAAATGAGTGTATCAGGGTATTATTCGGCACTTTCATGAATCTTGGTCTCCTGGCCATTATGAGTGGGCAGAACATCAACATTGTTGCATTCCTGCCATATGTTCGTGCCTAATAGCTTTCACAACAACATGGGCACTACAATTCTTCCATTTGTCATTAGATTTTAACCTCTACAGATTAGCTTATAGAATGGAGGAAAAACGGTGGATTATCGATTTATTTACGGGATATTTTAATATTTTCATGCGTTTTGACATCCTCTGTCAATCTAACTATGCTTAACGTCTCCTTACAAGTCTGTACACACAGTTCATTCTCGACATGCAATTCAATTCTTCAATACCGTAGGTTATATTTTGTGCTCATTGCTCAATTTCAGAGCACCATCAAAGATTCAGCTTTATGGTGGCTTGCCGTACCTTCCGCGCCATTATAACATACTTATAAAATTTCACTTGGTTGAGCATTATATTCTACCTTCTTTTGCCTTGTGCAGCTGGAACCTTCCAGAGACTATTCATGATTTCGTACCTTGATGAGGAGATACTTGTAAGTACCCTATACCCCACGAACCAATATATTTGTCAATAGTAGGAAAATCAAAATTTCTTACAACTTCCCGGTTTAAGGTTTGATCAATTTGCCTCAGAATTTATGGTTTTTGATATGTTGTGGAGAATATGCGAGTTATTACCTCTGAACCGATAACAAGCTGCAATTGATTAGCCCATTCTGAAATCATGTTTCTGTGTTTGGCACAGATAATAAGAGATACTGCTGGAGTGCCTGAAGTTCTCACCAGGTTAGATGCACCTGTATCTCCCATGGGAGAGCCAATCGCCGAATATGAGAGCTAATAGAAACAAACTGTCTTTTAACCATGACTATTTTACACGGCTGTCACCATACATATATGGTCAACGCTTCGTCAACGTCTCATTCTTAATAAAACAGGTCTCTCTTCCCTCTCTCGGGCTTTTCATTAGCAGATCTTAGTTCTCTCTGTAGACTGTATGAGGAAATCTTGCTTGTTGGAGGGAAACACTCATCCTTAATTGGAGTGGTGAAGATTTCCCTCCAATTTAATAGAGTTGACAAATGAGAAAGTTGGAGCATTCACTACAATATATAAGGGTGGTTTTCATGGTTGCTTCATGTCCATCCAATATCCGAAGTGGGCATGGTTTATTGCGTCGAACGGTCGAGTCCCCACCCCCACTTGCTGGTCTGTGCATCAGCTGCTTGGTGCTACGATTCGGATGGACATCTTTAGTATTATGTTAGTAAAGTATAAACATTCATGACTTGATATTTACTCGATTTCATGTGACTGCGCTCGATTCTCGTCTCTATTTGCAAAGTTAGAACTTGAAATTTCTGGCTCTTTCAATCTGTTCGCCAACATACTACCTATATTGGACTGATACATACATGTATAAACAACTCTGATTCACCTTCATCCAATTAAGGGTGGACAAATATATAAGACATGGAAGTGGGGAGTCATACTTGCGGTTTCTGTCCCTCTTACGTTCCCTCTTTTAAACTCCAAATTAAATCGAGCCATAACATTATTTGACTGTTGCATTCAAACATATCATGAATCCACCTATCCAAGAGACATCAGCTCATAATATTAAATTTTTATTTAATTTAACACGTTTCAAAGAATAGTTAACAAATATATTTTTTTTCTGTTTGTAGTACATATGTTTGACTGAAAAGTGGATTATTGAAATCTACATAGAATATTACTCGAATGTATTATCTAATGTTTTATCAAACAATGGTGACATGCTAAATTAACACTAAAATGTTTCACTTTTACATCTGAGGATGATCCAACTTAATTTGATGTCCTGAATTGAGTATTCAGAACGTAGCATACGTTAGATTTTGGTAAGAAATTTTTGCCTTGTTTATTGATTAATATGTAATTTATTAGTTAATTAATACAGAGTTCAAAAAATTGTCCTGTTTTGTAGTTTTGCATGATTTAGACTAAATTAGTTAATTTAATAATCATCCCAATATTTTGTATTTAAAAAATAAACCTTGCCACATCCGACTAAGAGGGCTATGCTCGAAATTCAACCAAGGAAAAAATCCGATAAGTCTCAAAAGTAAACTCAATAAAATAATGATGATCGAAAAAAAAAGATAAAATAAGGTATCTTTGTGCCATACGAAATCGTCGGCGAAAGCCATCTTGCAGCCACATAAGAATCCTCATATCTTTTATAATAGAAATTAAAATTCTATCCAAGAATCCTCATCTCTATCAATAGGATTTTACTAATTTTCTTCCACCCCACAGTCAAATTTTTTACCACCAGAGTTTTTTTTTATTATGAAAGATAAAGAAATATAATCAGAAATTCAGAATATAAAGTCGGGTACACATGCACTATTCCCCAAGATGATTATAGTGAAAGCGCCAGCCGAGATAAGTAAAGAATTGTAAATTTGAATATCGCATGAAAAGTAATGCATTAAATTATAGCTATGTCAAATTTTGATGAGGACAAAAAATGTATCATAAAAAAACTTATCCAACTCGATTTAGGTCACAATTAAAGTAACCACTGATCATATGTACGACTGTGGGTAAATTTTGATTCGCACTTTCATGTTTGGTCTCCAAAAACTAAGGTTCTTCACAATAAATGCAGGAAAGAGAGTTAATTAAAAAAAATGCATGAAAGAGAGCCTTGCAGACATGAATAATTCGCAGTCCAAATACAGATACAAATTTAATCTCTTATAGTCTTATTTCAGGAAACGAATCATGTCAGCATTAATATACCACAGCTTCTGTCAGAATTCTAAATTATATGCTAGATGATAATTCTGAAATATTAAGAGATAAGAGTCAAAGAATAATTAAAGAAAGTGAAAAATGGGATATGCGATGGCAGCAATTAATTTCACTCCAATATTTATACAGGCGACAGAACCAAGTCTTTCTCTCATGAATGTACAGCAGCAAACCATCAGTAAATAAAATAATATATATAATAAATGGTCACAATGTCAATTAAAATGACCTAAACTAACCCACAATTACATCCAGAAAAAAAGAGAAATTAGCAGACTCTTCAAATATCCACAGAGGTTCAAACATTGAATTTCCAATTAATATTCATCTCCATATTAATTAAGCAAGTTGAGACTCTTCAAACCCATGCAGCTGCAAGTGATGGTTAACATCCATAGTCATTGGCATCAAAGGGAATTCACCAAACCCATCCATCTCTGAGAACCCACTTAAGAACCCTCCTGAATTTGCAACATTCCACATCACCATCTTCTCTTCATCCTTCTCTTTGACCCCTCCTGGTGTCTCTCTTTGACCTAGCAATCTCCCAAACCCATTCCTCAGCTCCAGCTTCTTGGCCACCACTTGGGACATCTTAGGGGCTTTCTTCCTCGGCTGCACCTTCTCTGTCGGCTTCCCGGTGAGCCTCTGGACCAGCTCCCGGAAGTTGTCGACGTCTGTCTTGATGATCTCCGGAGCGAATATGTGAATTATGCGTATCTTTGGAGGCTTGACCTTGGATATTGTCTGGGAGTCCCTGTGTAAGGAAAGAGGTGGTGAAGTTGGTGAAGACAATTTGTAACTTGCTTGTTGTTGTTGGTTTTTCTTCATGATCATATTGATACCCTCCATTTTAGAGAGAGAGAGAGAGAGAGTTGGTGTAGTTTTTTAGTTGGGGAAGAGAGGAGAAGGGTTTGATTATATATATAGAGAGAGGAGGAAGAAAGAGGAGAAAGTGAAATAATGATTTAAGTGTGAGGGGGACAAGCAGAAGAAAATTAAATACAAAAATTAGCTTTCTGCTTATGTAGGATTTGTATCAATCCTTGTCTAGCCAACATAAGTGGCAAGATAATCCAATAATGAAGTAGGCGAAGCAAATGGTCCCATTGAATTTAGTTGATATATCATTTCCAATTTGATTGAGGGTGGGCTATACATAGCAAGAGATTGAAATTAATCAACCAGAGGATAAATCAGGTCGTAAGAGATGTTTTAAGTGGTCCACAAAATAGAAATCAAATTAGTTAAACTACGAATGCTGTATTGAGTGGTTCACAAAATAGAAAGGAATTAATTCAGAAAGAAATTGTTCAATAATGAAGAGGTATGTTATATATATCTAACCATCTACATTTTAAAATCCAAAGCTTAAATATTAAATTAGTATATTCCCCAGTGAAAAAGTTCGTAGGCGGTTTATAATTTGCATTTTGACTTTAATGATTAGGGTTGGAAGTTATACGTTAAAACCTGAACTAATTCTCGTTGTTTGGAAAATCTTATGCCGTTCAACCACCAGCAAGAGTGGTCACTTCAAGAAATTAAGGAAATAAGTTATGAGAATATGGATTAAGCTCTAAGATTTGAGTTTGGATTGTAGGCTGTCTTCAAATTCAGTTGGACTCAGTCGATATAGCTCTTATTTTTAAGTGTATTTTGTATATATTCAATTGTTCACAAATTTGCGTTTATGATATGTATTTATAGTTATTATACGATGTTTCTCTCACCAGCTTTCCGTATTGAATTGTAGTTTTCGTAGATATTTGTTCACCTTTGGTCTCCACCCATGTCAGTGACTATTTTCAGATTAATTTTCATTTTATGTTTGAAATATTTTGTCTATATATTTTTATTTATATATTGTAACTCATTACTATAATCTAAACTTTGCACTCTATATATTTTTTATTTTTGTATTGTAACTCATTTATACAATCTAAACTTTGCATCACTCTATAAAAACAAATTATTAAAACTGCAGATGGTTGATAGAGCATAGTTCTCGATTTCTAGTCATTTCTAGCCATGTGATTGCAACAATAAGGATATCAATGTCATCGAGTTAAATTTAGATTAATTAACTTATTAAATATATGAATACTACAATAATTAGGAAAAAGAAGACGTGTGAATTGATCAAAACTATAAGAAGGCCGTGGAATCCTTTACTGAAATAAGATAGTCGGGTAAAATTAAATGCTGGAATTTTTTAAATTCATGTGTGATTGGGTTGGTCCATGATTGCTAGAATCCGCGTATTAGGAATGTTCTTTATAATGGAAGCATTATGTAGAAAGACAGGACACCAAATGTCATGGCTACCACGAACCGAGGCGTGCATGTCTTTTTTGTACATCTTGACAAGAGAAAGGGTCAAAGAGATTAAGCGTGTGCTTGTTATTAGTACTCAGTTTAACGAATGTAAAATATTATCGAGATAATCACTAATTGATGGGTAGGATACCAATTTAATTTTGCTTGGGAGGAGAACAAAGCACAAAACTGTTCAAAGTTCCCGAAATTTTAAGTCTAATAGACTAAATTTAAAATTCAAAAAATATATATTATTGAAATAATTTTTCTTAAAATAGGATATCAGTGTACTCAATATTGAATGCGGGGGTCAAAAAAAATTATTAATAACTAGATCAATTAACTAATAAGTTGTGACAGAAGAGGATGACAGAGATTTGAAAATGAAACATAAAGGTTCTAGTATATGTAATAGAGTAGCAAAAAAAATATTAAATATCGGTTAATTGAAAAAGTTGCTTCCCACCACGTTAAATTTAAATGTAAAAATATGTGAACTGTAAACCAATAACTGCATATTAGCATCAAAATAACTGAATGAAAACAATTCATACTTTATGCAGATAATTATTAAATTCGTTATTATTTATTTTATGAAAAATATTGGTGTTGCGGGGAAAAGTTATTTTCGTTTTTAACTATTGGTTTTGGGAAATTATATTATTATGTTTCTAGAAATATATATTATTGTTTATAGATACGTTTATTTATAGTTTATGAAGAGTTATAAAGGCATAATGTTTATCTAATATTGATGGATTTCAGCATATAATTCTCATTTATAATAAACTCATTTATAATAATATAAATCCAAATATGAACAAATTTAATTAAAATCATATAACATAAAATATTTGTTGTAGCGTATACACTCTCCTATATTTTTCATCTTCAAATGTTTGTATTAGCTCGTCAAATGATTATAATAGAGACTTGTCACTGAATCGTCCGAGTTTATGTATACAGAATTTAAAATTGAATTATATTGCCTAACAACTCGGAGACTTAGAGAGAGATACGAAGATCTATGTTCATATGTCACTTATGTGATGTGTATAGTATGTCTAATATCTATCACCTTTGTGTATCACTTACGTCTTTATCGCGTGTTCAATTTTATATATTCTATTCTACATATAGAATTCTGGAAGAGATTATCTGAATATCCACCATAAATATTTGTATCTATTACAAATCTTATGATTTTTTACATTAGGATTGTTACGAAATCCGTTAGTCTACTAATATATTATGTCATTATGGCAATTATGAGAGTAATATTACAAATTCCAACGATTATCTATATTCCTATAGTTATAAAATTAAATCATTCCGACGAAACATACATTAAAATAAGAAGTAAAGAGTTTTATACATTTCTCGATATCCTGAGTCTCTCGTGTGTCTACGGGCTTTCCTTGTAACTCGAGGCTTAACCCTGGCACGTTTGCCTCGGTTAGTTGGACGACCTGCATTGTCTCCAACATTGGACAAATGGGGTTAAGTAGAATAGTCACTATATAGACACTACTGTGATATGTGAAGTAAGGACTCCTATAGTCCTCTTAATTATACTTAAGATATTCTTATGAGAGTAAATATTTTTTGTTATTACATTTCATGTTTTAATCTATTGTTGAAACGAGCCAGTGGGAGCTTCTCTGTCAAACAATTAAGTTTTTGATCTAGTAAAAAAAATATGAATACTATGCATGTTATTAAATGGGATTTTGTAAATTTTAAAAAATAATGAAGCCAATTCTCCTTTTGATGAGCAGACCCAATCATCAAAACTGGATGTTCATACTTTATTATGTGTCAAATCCTCGTGAAAAATAATATTCATAATAGTTGTCCAATTTTGGAATTTAGGTGATTTCCTAAAAATAATAAATTTAAAAAGATTATGTTAGCCGGCGAAGAAAAAAAATCTCAACGCGTACTTTCTTGGTGGGAAAGCAGCAACCGTCGGATCTGCACGTGAAGGATCTGATCAGACGCACGGAAGATGATCACGTCATGGGAACCAGAGAGAGATCACACGAGCCTCGTGGCCTGCTCTGGTGGGCCCCACTGACGATGATATCGTACGCACGGCTGCATGTGGGCACCGCTCCTGCTCTCCCCCCACGTCCACGACCATTTGGCGCCAATTTTGTGTGACTAGCCAATCGTAAGAAATCACGTGGCTGCTCACTTGGCAAGTTAAAAAAAAAAATCTTGCTGTGCGAAACTGAGGATATAAAGAAATTAAATATACAGCAATTTTTAATATTTTTGAAAAATTTTTGGTGGTCATTCACAATTTTGGTATAGTTCAAATTTATATTAGTTTAGCTAATAATTATATGGATACTAGAGTTTTATTGAGATGATATTTTACAAAAAATATGTTTGTTATTATTAATTTTGAGGTAATTTATCCCCTTATCCTCTATGTTTAATGATACTTTTATTTTATATAGTTCTTACTATTTTGATAATATTTTATTCCTCCAAATTAACAAAAATACAACTCTTCAGTTGACCAAACGCTAACATCAAAATTGTATTTAGTAAATTATAAATTTTTAAAATATTTTATTCAGAATAATAAATATTAAAATATAGATGTCGTTAAACATGGTAGACTATGGATAATTTTCCCTTAATTTTATGATTGAATTTATAGGATTATTTTCTCTAATTTAAGAAAGATTAATGATTCTAATATTAAATTATTTGTGAAAGGGGGCCCACGTGCTGACGTGGTTGCAAGTACAAGCGGTTGAGGGCTGCACGCATGTACCAGATCTTTCTTGCCAGTTGCCAGTTGCCACTTCTGCGAACTTCTGTCGTGGTAGTTGCAAACTAGCATCAGCTGTAAACCTGTTTGCAACTGTCATTGATTCTCTCGAATTTTTTTTCTAATATTAGTTCTTAATATTTTTTATTCTATTAATTTGGCAACTGGAATACAGATAAAAAAAAATATTTATTCTATGTTTACCGGTTGATACCACATGATGTACTAATTTTTATTCAAATTATAAGAAATTTTGAAAAGTGTTTAAATTTTCTAACATGAGCGATTATTTGACAAAGTTGGTGATGATTTTGTTCGACTGCCTTAGTACGTGACTCTTGATGTAATGGAATTTTTTTTATTTGGGTTTAGGGTCCCTTTTGGATTCATAGTTACCTTATAAATAAAAATTAATTTAGTTTGAACATCTTTGGATTTTCTGAACCATTGGTGGCAGGCCCACAAAAACTGCAATCCATTTTTTAATTAAAATTAAATCTCTTTAAAAAAATGAAGACTGTAATTTAGGGTAGGTTTGTTTAGATATGCCGAATATGTTTTAACACGATTATTTATCCTATACCATGTTTGGTGATTAAAAAAAAAAGGCTTGAACGAAACAAAAGATTGTCCAAGTTCTACTTTTATGGTCCAAAATCTTTGTCCTAGGACGCATATATTATATTTGTATGTAATAATTATTGTGTTCTTTTTTCAAAATAGGAAATAAGTACACTTACTATTTTTTTACTCATTAGTGTCCGTAAATACATGTCACCGTAGGAAAAAGATCGTATTAATATGTTTAATTCTAATTGAGTGTGACACGACTAATTATCAAATTATAGACACAACACAATGTTCTTACGTCTTAGTCGTAATGTAAAGATATTTTAAACTTTTTAACATCTTCGTGATAGAAGAACACCAATAAGCTAGCCTAGAATTTTCAGAAAACGTAACCCATTTTTTAGCATAAAAAGAGCAAATTTTCAAAAAATGGAGGTACTTATAAATCTTTATAAACTACGTGCTAGCGTACGATTGGCTAATCATGCATGAAAAAAAAATTTTCAAAGAAAATTATTTTTTTGGGTTGGGACTTTTCGTACAAGATTTGTGGTCCACTGATTTTTTTTTCTTTCTGTTGATAGCAACTAAAATTTTCTCAGAATTTTCTCCCTTTTTTTCTGTTGGTCCACTTATCACGTTACAATTTGTTTAATAAAATTTTATCATTACAGTATTGACATCAAGTGTTCAAAGCAAATTGGATATTTAAAATGTCAAAAAAATATGTTTTCCCTCCTTGTGAATGTTGATTTCAAGGTTCAATTTGTTTAACGTCGATTTTTTTTCCTTTTTATGAATTGTGTTGTTTTTCGGCATATGGATATGTTTGACATGACAAATTGGTCATATAAATTTGAAAATTTTGGATTAACTTCATCATTTTTATTGCAAAAATTTATCCGCTGTCGTGAAATATTTTTGGAACATCGAAATGAATCTACTGTAACTTTTTTTGGACATTTTGAGACAAATAGTTTTTGAGAATTATATTTTGCGACGCTTGAAGACAAGCCCAGAAATACCTGAATTCTTGTAGCAGAAGTTCATGTAAATAAATTCTTCTCCAAAGTATCGTCTTTTGAATGAGCCTGAGAACCTGGGTTAGGGTTGGTACCGAATGTGTTAGATTTGATTAAAAGGGTATTGGATTTGGTTAGGGTTGGCTGCTTTGTTTTGGGTTTAGGATTGTTGAATTGGATTGGGGTTGTTGATTTGTGGTTTTTATTTTGGTAAATTTGGTGTTCAACGTATTTTGGTTGTTGAAAAAGAAGAAGAAGGAGGAGGAGGAGGAAGAGAAGGAGGTCTGGTTTAGTTTTTTTTTTGTTTGATTTTGTTTTTTTTAGTAGAGGGGCATTTTAGTCTTTTCCCGTGCCTTCTCGCCGGAAAAAATGCCGATTTCGACGAGAGGGGGGGAATTGTATAATTAGTTTGCACAGTAGGGAGTTTTTAATCGGTTTGCAAAAAGGGGGGGAGCCTTAAATATGTCAAACTACAGAGAGCCAGATGTAATTTACCCTTTTAATAAATAGTTTATTATTAATTATATCTAGCATTTAATTATCAAATAATTCTAAATATTTTTAGAATTATGTAAATTTATTTTTGTGAATACCAAAATCACAATTTAGTCAATTCTTTTGGCTAGCATTTGGGCTCCTGTTTGTGATTTCCAATTATTCCAGCTCAGCCTAAGATATCCGTTTTCTGTGAGCCGAGCAAATTGGCTAAGGCCACCATATAGAACAAGTTGCGTTTTCTTTTCAAGGAAAAAAAAACAAAGTTGTGGCTTCCCGAGTCACGGGCGGGCACATAACGGGAGTAAAAAAATCATGGGCAAATTACCTTGTAGTCCCTGGTCTTTACCAAAATCTCCTATTGGGTCCCTCCTGTTACATAAATGATTAATCCGTCCATGTTTTATTCAAAAATGTTTGTCTCGGGTCCCCACCGACCAAATCAAACTTTTTTTTAATTTTTTGTCATGTGAAATGACTATTTTATCCTTCACAAAATGACAAATTTCATCATATCTTTGTCATTTTGTGAAGGGTAAAATAGTCATTTCACATGACAAAAAATTAAAAAAAAAGTCCGATTTGGTCAGTGGGGACTCGAAACAAATATTTTTAAATAAAATAGGGACTTAATACTCATTTATGACAAAGAAGGGACTTAATAGGAAAATAATGTAAAGATCTGGGACCTAATAGTAATTTGCCCAAAAATCATTGCACTGTGTTGGTGGACTCGAGTAGTCCCCTGCTTAATCTGTTTTTTTTCTTCTATAAGTGAACTGTTTATTAAAAATACCCAATTACCAATATAATTAGGGTTCTATTCCTGAGATTAAGCTACGGATTAACGTTGATAACAACGTATTTAACAATAAATTGAGGAAAGTCCAGGTTCAATTTTTCACGGACAATAATTTCAATCAATCTTGCTCAGACATATCACAAGCCTAGGATAGAAATTTCATTTATCGAGATTATTTCAAATTTTAAAAACTATTGTACTGTAGCTACGATTATTTTTTGTATGAATTCAAAGCTATTTTATCGCAGCGGTCAAATTATAAGTACGTGTACAAGACTAAATTTCTCGTACTAGAACATCGCACTTCTCGATCCCAACGTCCGAATTGATGCTGAACTATCTCCTTTCAAGGTTATGTTTCTAATTTCGCTTGGAAATATCTCTCCTTTTTGCCAGAATCAGTCCGCCTCCATTTTCGGGCTTCCGTTTCTGGGCTTTGAAGAAGTAGAAGAGAAGAGCCCTTAGTTGGTTGAAAGCTCCGAGAAGAAATGGAAGTTGGTACGGGTAAGAGATGACAAAAAAATTAATAGAAAAGAGGGGAAAGAGAGAGGAAGAGAAGAGAGGAGGAAGAAGAAGGAGAGATGGATTTTTTTTTAGTAGAGGGGCATTTTAGTCTTTTCCCGTGTTTTCTCGCCGGAAAAAATGCCGATTCCGGCGAGAGGGGGGAAATTGTATAATTAGTTTGCACAGTAAGGGGTTTTTAATCGGTTTGCAAAAAACAGGGGAGCGAACCTTAAATATGCCAAACTACAGGGAGCCAGATGTAATTTACCCTTATTAAAAACTTCATGTCCAATCGACTTTTCAACGTGTCGGATAGGCGGATCAGAAAATAAAAAAAAATGAAGTTTATCTATCGTTCTGTTGTTATAAAATTGATCAGAAATGAAGCATTAATAAACTATGGACAAAACTTTTTAAATAAACCAAAATAGTTAAACCTTACATTTAACTAAAAAAATGTGACAGCTTTAAAAGAGTTCTTAAACTACCTCGTGGGTTACTGACTATCAAATAAAATATTACAAGAAGTGAAATAAAAAATGTTGTTTTCTAACCCCAAGACTAATCCATGCATAATTAAGCCAAATAAGCCAGGACCCAAGTTTGGTAGTGTCCCTATCCAACCAGCTAACAATAGAGAACATTCAATTTTCGTTTCAAGTTTAAACTATTTCATTTTATTTACCATCTCAGAGATGCCAGGATCCAAGTTCATTAGTGGACTAACCCATAAATCACTTTCAAACCTCCAGCACAACATAAACATGATCAAGTTGTGCAAGTGACATATCTGCATGATGGTTGCTTCTCCACTTGGTTAAATCAAATAGTATTTTAAATATTTCGTAGCGTAACGAAAATAATAAAAGAATTAGATAAAAATCCAGCATATGCAGTCCACATATGAGACAAGAACCTCCGAAACTTGCAAGTAAACCCAAGAATTTATTGAAGAATTTGAGTTGTAAAAAGCTTAAAATACATAATGAACTCGTAAATAAGTCTTAAGACGAAAATCTCGCAAAAATCAAAAATAAAAAGATCTAGTAAAGGCACATTAAACTAGAATTAAACAAGTGACCGCCTTGCACATTCAAATGTGGATGGCTTGGTGAGTCCTTAGAATTTTGAGGCATCCATCACTTGATTGGGCACCCAACTGGACAGAAACAAGTAACACAGACAAACAATACAAACACTGGGACAAGAAAACTACAACCATTTCATGGTTCATCACCTTATTTTCCGACACGAAAATTAGGGTGGAACAAGCTCCCTTCCAGACAACCAACACAAGATCTAACACTGAAAAGAACAGACTCCTGCAACTTAAGTACCTCTGGCATTTTCCTATTCCAGTTTGTTACTGTACCAGAAGACACCTTTCGTCTGTGTGTCTTCGTCCGGCTCGACGTAGACACACTCCTTTGCCTCCCTCCATAGGGCAGAGTACACGGGGGTCGTGTCCAATTGGTAGTATTCTCCGAGGATCGGCTTGATTGCCTTGGTTGCCTCCATGGCATGATAATGTGGCATAGTTGAGAAGAGGTGGTGAGCCACGTGAGTGTCGGTGATGTTGTGGAAGACCTTGTTGAGGATCCCGTAGTCCCTGTCAACAGTTGCTAGAGCGCCTCTTAGCCAGTCCCATTCCGAAGAGTCGTAGTGCGGCAAGGCAGGATGAGTGTGCTGGAGGTACGTAATCATGACTAGGAACGCGTTAACCACGAGCAATGGCCCTCCATAAACGCAAAGAACCCAGGCGAGTCCCTTTGCTATTGCAAGGTGGTACAGACCATAACTGACACTAAGAACACCTGCATCCGAAATGTATATCAGAAGTCGCTCCCGATCCGAATAGATGGGGCCATGTGGATCATAGTGGCAGGCGAAGCGGTCATAAGGTCTTCCGGAGACGTTGAATGCCAGGTACAATGGCCAGCCGAGGGTCAATGTAATGATGAGAGTCATCATACGACCAACCGGGTTGTTGTTAAGGTACTTGCTGTACCAAGGCATGCTGGACTTCTTCTTGGGGACAAACACTTCATCTCGATCCAGAGAACCGGTGTTAGAGTGATGGCGGCGATGACTAATCTTCCACGAAAAGTAAGGGACGAGCAGTGATGAGTGAAGGACAAGGCCAACAATATCATCAAGCAATTGGTAATCACTAAAGGCATGATGGCCGCACTCATGCGCAATCACCCAGACTCCAGTGAGGACACAGCCTTGGATGAACCCGTAGATCGGCCAGGCCACATAAGAGAGTGGTTGAGGAAGGAGGTGGATGTAATTTGTGGCAACATAGTAGAGGAAGAAGGCGATGATAAAGTCGTAAACCACATATGAGAACGAGCGCAGAACTGATCGCTGGAAGCAATGGGGCGGGATGGCTTTCTTGAGCTGACTCAATGTGAAAGGAGGCTTGGAATACGGGACTCTTTTCACGGGATCAGAGTCGAACTTCTTAGCGGAATAAGGATCCGCCATTCTTCCGCCGGCTCCCATTGCTTCACAACCTGTAAAACACGACATCAAATGAAAAAATCCCTCAAAGTTTATAGAATTGATAGAACATTGCATCTATCCCCAATAAACAGCATAATGCATCATCAGATCTAAACAGAAGAGGATCATATTTTGAAGGCCTTACTCGGGTTGAAATCGAACCCTTTTCGACTAAATTCAATGTATCCCCTCGAGAATGGACTAGAGAAAAGTCTCCAAGCAATCTCAACACGGAAGATATCTCAAAGCCAGAATGGAAGGGAAGCACTCCTTTCCGTATAAAGAAGGTCCATTTCCATAAAAGGCCAACGACACTTTGGAGAACATGGAGTAATCATAGTCTTTTCCGCCACCAGAATAGGTAATTGGTTCGATATCATTATTAATTCCGTGGTAATTACACTTAATACCCTTTTCCCTCCTACATTAATACTTTTCAAAAGGTCGGCCATTCCTGTCCTATGTAACACAACAAATCACTTTCTGACATTTGACCTTTCAGCATATCCCAGGGATCAACACATCGGTGCCAACCATTAATTATAGTGATAATATCTTTAGACCATCGAATTCTTAGTTGTAAATACATATGTTGAAGCTGTTTAATTTGACTTTTACCTCAAGTGGACTAACAATCAAAACACCGGCCCTACGAAAGGACAACCATGAAAAGTCGAGTATTCTAACGATATGATGAAATATCAGCCTAAACTTTATATCAAATGTGAGATAAATATTATTATTGACAAATTTCGTTCAGCATCAGATATTTTGGTTCAAAGAAAAAACTGAACAGAGATCAAAACAAAGCAAATAAAGAGAGAACTAACAAGAAACGCTCATGGGTTTTATGCTATTTGTTAATCACCAATCAAATCTAATCTTACGTCAGGCATAGGCCTAGATTAAATAATCGGAAACACCCAGCAAGTGGAAACCGAAAGGACGGTCAAAAATAGAGACGTACACTTCGAAAATAAAGTTAAATAATTTTTGGTGAATAATAAAGTTAAATAATTAATGTGACGGTTGGGTTTACTCAAATTTAACATTTTCTTATTCGGGACAAACCATGCAAGCCCCAATGAAAAAAATATCATTTCCTACAAAAACAAAATGTTTTGGAAATTAGAAAAAAAAACCAAGAATTAAAAAATCGGAGGTAAAGAGGTTGTTCCGTTCAACTGGTCACATGATTTACGTCAATTTCCGACAAAAAAGGGCGCAACTGACAAAACACGTGACATGCACGGACAAAGGACCAAGTTGCTAGACCCGGTCCGGTTTTGTAACTAGTCTCGTTCTCAACGGACATATTTGACTGGAAAATTAAATCGAAAAAATAGCAATGCAGATTCACATATTGCATGTAAATTGAGTTTTGTATTTTATTATACGACAAAAAAATTAATATAAATGGAAAATCGAAAAAGGACCATTCTATAATCCAAATTCCAATTGGACCAGTGGCCGGCCCATCGAACTTAAATGCTCCGGAAAATTTCCGGCGAAGTAATCCAAACTTAATTTATTAATGATTATTAATAATAAAAAAGGCGAATAGAATTATTTATTATCTCTCTAAAATGGTGGATCCAGCAGAATCAGGAACAAGAAATAAGAAAAAAGGAAATGTACCTGGTGGATAATTAAGGGAAGATACGTAGAAGCTCTCCTCCTTCTTGACCTTCCTTCCCGGCGGCCTCCGCTCCCCAAGAGAAGAAAGGAATGCTTCTCTCTCTTCCTCTTGTTTTTTAGAGAGAGAAGGGGGTCTCTCTCTCTCTCTTGCTGGATATTAGTATGTGAAGAAGAAGAAGAGAGAGAACGAAGGGCTAAAGCGGAGGGGAGGCCTATATTTAAAGTACTCTCGGCCCTTTGATTTTTCTTTTTTACGCTTTTTTTTTGTCCAGTTTTTTCGAGCCTCGCTGTCCCGAAACTTTAATTAATTAAAACGTAGAAAACTTGTCTTGAGGTTTTTTTTTGCGTATTAGAGAGACTTTGTAAATTGACATCCGGTGGACCAAAAAAATAAAAAATTGGCATCCACTATTTAAATAATAAATTTTCTGACAAAAATTACTCCAAAAATTTATGGAATTACAATTTTAAAAAATAAATCAAAAAATGAAAATATTACTGTGGCAGAATAGAAGGTTTGCGCATTTTTTCTTGAAATTGTAAAATCAGATTTATTTCCTAATTATATTAGGAATATTTTTTGTCCAAAATAAGTATTCTAGTAGTTGGACGTAAATTAAAAAATCTTTGTCATTCAATCAAATATTTAGAAAGGTACACAAATCAGAAAAAGTCATATACTACTAATATGAACTTTTGATTAAATGAGTGTTGCATTAATGACAGAAACTTTGAAATTCTTTCCAACAACAAAAAAGCAACTTTGAAATTTGAATTATGTTAACAGATTTCAAGTTAAGTTAATGTATATAAAAATAACGATAAAAATATAAGTTTTTAATTGGAATTATAATATTTGGTTCTAAAATACGTAAGGAATTCGGGGGCTCGGGGCAATGTGGTCTCACTGGGCCCCACACAAGTTCCAACTTGTCGTGTCTTAATTTCTCCTCCAGGGTAGTTGCCTGGAGAAAATGTTTCTTATCACAAGTGCATACGTGGCAGTGCTCAAGTGGTTGCTATCTATGCATTCTATTACGTGGACCGTATCTGGGCTTGATTTCTCATCACAAACTGAGAATCCAAATCTGAGCCGTTCATTGTTTCCCGATGGATGGCCGAGATCGCGTCTGGGGCTGCCAAATGCATCCTGCTGCTTTGAATATCCCCCATTAAATAAATTCAATAGATACCACCAACAAGCGAAATTTATTCCAAAATAAATGCGTAGGAGTTTGTAGACTTACAAAAATTAATGGGTAAAGTGCTCAAATAGTCTTGAAATTTGGGCATATTGACGTACCAATAATTACTTACTCGTTACCTAATATTTGCAAATCAGTTCAATCTAAATAAACCTGTCACCAAAATTTGACATAATATATCAATAATTCATTAAGGAGGTAACACTTTCAAAACTTCGGAAAAGTCAGTGTAATTATCTAAGTCGCTGAAAATTAAATTTTTGCGGTATATAATATATATCACTGAATACGTCAAATATTTAAATGTCTCCAACAAAGTTGAGTCTTTTTGCATAAACATGAATATTTATAATTCGCATGACAATTACAATCAAATAATCAATGAACTTTTTTTTTGTAATTATATAAACGTTGGTAATCGATAGAGCTTACTGATGTATTGCGGAATTACAATTATCATTTTTTTATTATTTTTTATTGATATGCATTATGGTTTTACGGGAAAAAAGAAAGTCTCCAAAACACAATGACGTGGAACATGATTGGTTGTATAATTGGATGTGATTACTGACACATATCTCAAAAAGTAATTAAAGAGATACAATCCAAACCATAACAAATCTCATACGATTGCACTTAATTAGTATTACATAATATTCACGCTAAAATTGGTTTCTTTCATGCTTCTCCTTGCGTAGGGATCTGGGAATTTTTTTTACACTCATAATGAAAAGATTATAGTTAATACGGAAACTAACTAAACAATCTTAATGATACGGAATCATGTACCTTATTCAGAGATTAATGTTGAGATGTAAGCAAACGAATAGAAGAAATTAGTACACTCTGGATTTATCAATTCATGGTATATATGGGGAGAGGATTCAGAAAAAAACTCACCTATTTATTCTCTCTCAATCCTTAATTCTATTTTTTTTTCTCGGCTCCAAAACTAACAATCTTCCTTTCTCTCTTCCCTCTCTTTATGTGGTGATCAGTTTTAAATAACAGCGATATTGCAAACCGATGAGGTATACAATCAATAGCAAGCAAATGAAGTGAACGATTGACGACAAAGATGAAGCCGACGGAGATAGTCGTCGTAAAAGTTGAGATTCTCCTTCATTGACGCTGGAGCCAAGAAAGATTAGATCCAAAGAAGACCGTTGCTGCCGAACTACGATGCGACTACCTCAAGACTAAAGACACCCACCATAGAGCGGAAATGAAAATATGAAAATAAGAGTGGGTTTATCAATTCATGATATATAAGGAGAGTGAGTTGGTCAAAATGTACAACTCAGAGAAAATGTAGATCGCTTACCAATCTAGAGGGAAAGAAAAAACTTCTTTTAAGAAATTGTAACAAACTAATGAGTATCTGGATCAACTACTGAGACTTTAAACAAGAAGTCCCTCCAAAACTTGAAAGTAAACCCAAGAATTTATTGAAGAACTCGTTCAAAAATCAAAAGAACTAATGTAATGAAGGCACATTTAAAAAAGTATTAAACAAGTGACTGCCTTACACATTCAAATGTGGATGGCTTGGTGAGTCCTTACAGTTTTGAGGCATCCATCCATCACTTGATTGGGGCACCCAACAGGACAGACAAAAGTAACACAGACAAGAAAACTACAACCATTTCATGGTTCATCGTCTTATTTTCCAACACGAAAACTGGGGTGGAACAAGCTCCCTTCCAGACAACCAATACAAGATCTAACACCGAAAAGAACAGACTCCGGCAACCCAAGTACCTCTGCCATTTTCCTATTCCAGCTTGTTACTGTACCAGAAGACACCTTTGGCCTGTGTGCCCTTCTACGGCTCGAAGTAGACACACTCCTTGGCCTCCCTCCATAGGGCAGCGTACACGGGGGCCTTGGTTGCCTCCATGGCATGATAATGTGACATAGTTGAGAAGAGGTGGTGGGCCACGTGAGTGTCGGTGATGTTGTGGAAGAGCTTGCTGAGGATCCCGTAGTCCCTGTCGAGGGTTGCTAGAGCGCCTCTTAGCCAGTCCCATTCCGAAGAGTCGTAGTGCGGCAAGGCAGGATGAGTGTAATGGAGGTACGTAATCATGACTAGGAAGGCGTTAGCCACGAGCAATGGCCCTCCATAAACGCAAAGAACCCAGGCGAGTCCCTTTGCTGCTGCAAGGCAGTACAGACCGTCACTGACACTAAGAACACCTGCATCCGAAATGTAAATCAGAAGTCGATCCCGATCCAAATAGATGGGGCCATGTGGATCGTAGTGGCAGGCAAAGCGGTCATAAGGTCTTCCGGAGATGTTGAATGCCAGGTACAATGGCCAGCCGAGGGTCAATGTGATGATGAGAGTCATCATACGACCAACCGGGTTGTTGTTAAGGTACTTGCTGAACCAAGGCATGCTGGACTTCTTCTTGGGGACAAACACTTCATCTCGATCCAGAGAAGCGGTGTTAGAGTGATGGTGGCAATGGCTGATCTTCCACGAAACGAGCAGTGATGAGTGAAGGACAAGGCCAACAATATCATCAAGCAATTGGTAATCACTAAAGGCGTGATGGCCGCACTCATGCGCAATCACCCACACTCCAGTGAGGACACAGCCTTGGATTAACCCGTAGATCGGCCAGGCCACATAAGAGAGTGGCTGAAGAAGGAGGTGAATGTAATTGGTGGCGAGATAGTAGAAGAAGAAGGCAATGATAAGGCCGTAAACCACATATGACAACGAGCGCAGAACTGATCGCTGGAAGCAATGGGGCGGGATGGCTTTCAGAATCGAACTTCTTTGCAGAATAAGGATCCGCCATTCTTCCGCCGGCTCCCATTGCTACACAACCTGGAAAACACGACATCAAATGAAAAAATCCCTCAGTTTATAGAATTGGTAGAACGTATCCCCAATAAACACCATAATGCATCATCGAATCTACACGGAAGCGGATAATATTTTGAAGGCCTTACTCATGTTGAAATCGAACCCCTTGCGACTAATTCAATGTATCCCACCCTCGAGAATGGACTAGTGAAAAGTCTCTAAGCAATCTCATCACGGAATATATCTCAAAGCCAGAATGGAGGGGAAGCACTCCTTTCCGTATAAAGAAGGTCCATTTCCATAAAAGGCCAACGACACTTTGGAGAACATGGACTAATCATAGTCTTCTCCACCACCAGAATAGGTACCCGGTTTGATGTCATTATTAATCCCGTTTCATACCCTTTTCCTTCCTACATTAATACTTTTCAAAAAGTCGGCCATACCTGTCCTATGTAACACAACAATTCACTTTCCGACATTGACCTTTCAGCATATCCCAGGGATCAACACATCAATACCAACCATCAACTGAATTCATGGACCATTAATTTGCAGGTACGGAAAGTGACAGCGGTCACCTCATTGATGACAGAATTGCCTGAGCTTCCAGTCCAAATCAACCGACAATTGCCTAAGATTCCAGCATTTCGAGGGAGAGAGATTTGCAGAACGGTGAAAAGACAGAGATGGTGTATTACTGCCTATTTCAGTTTTCTCCTTCCGCTGCAACCACAAAAGCAATGGATTATGACTTGAGACATTGGCATTTATATTCTAGATTCTTCAACAAAAAAACCTACGACTGCTTTATCACCATGATACACGGTTTCCTGAAACTGAAGTTTCTGAACTTCGTAATTAAATTGATTTTCAGAATACATAATTTTTTTTTTAAACAAACTAGGCAAGAACCTTACTTCAGAAAAAATAACTTACCAGGAAGTTTCTTCCCTCTAGCAGAATTGCAGACTTGCAATTTCTGCTCAAAGCTCGAATTTGAACAAAATAGCAGGATCGTCAAACTGGAGATATCGAAGGCAGAAAATCCGGCTGCAATCTTTGGAGCAATATCCCGCAAAAGGGACACAAGGGCTTAACGACTTCGGCCGAAGAAGATTCAGCCAGAGGCTTGAAGTCCTCAGGGAAACAAAGCATTGTGAAGAGAGCTGGTGGCGCTAAGTTGGAAACTGATCTACCACAACACTTGCAAAGCCATACCGGGGTGGTCGGGCAAACCTGCATCGAAGCAGCGCACCTTGCCAACTGGTGGTTCTGAACTACTCCATCGACAAATTTCGCACCTCGACAACGTGCACCTTCTGGAGAATCAAAAGGAACTGATGCTGAACAGTAACCACATTGCTCTTCCCTGAATGTGGTGCAAGAAGGCTGAAGTCTGCTGAAGTTTGAACATATGATCATCAGATACATGACATGAATGACATGAACAAAATGGAGAAAATGCATTTGCTCACACCAACATGGGACACAAGTTAAATCTAATTAGATAAGCGAAACAAGTTAGCAAAAAGATGCTTAGAACAGATAAACAAGATAATCTCATGCATCGCAAAACATTGACAGCAGTGTTATACCTAGCCATCTTGTTAGAATGCTGCAGAATTTAGACCTATAGCGGGAGTCAAAATGAGTATTATAATCCGTTTAAAAGAACATATGTACCCCATCTATTTACTTTTTTTGTCAATCCCCGTCTATCTACTTGAATTTACCATTTAAGAGCAAAAGAAATAACCTAAACTCATTTGAGTCGTCAAATTTTATTGTTTCATTGATTACATAAGGAAATGGGAACCCGGAGAAGCTTTAACTAGCCACAATCATTAATTAATGGAAAAGATCCTTCAGGCATTCCTCCTCATGGTTGTTTGTTGCTTAGTTAACAGGTAGCTATATTTTTCACATGCAACAAATGACAGTTCATAGCGTGTGTGACAAAAAAAAAAGACCTACTCATTTGGAGTGCACATCTTAAGACTATGAGAAAACAAGTTGAGATCATTAAGAGAATTAGGGGTTACCTCCGACGCTTTCCAACTTCGGATGCCAATTCTTTGATTGGATTCTTGATATGATCATAAAAAATAGCAACCCACTGTTCCATTTGTGCTATTCCAAGAGGACACGAAAAGCCAGGTCCACAAGAATCTTTAATTGAGTGGGACATACTACTTAAGAAGGATGAGAAACTTAGCCCAACGAGCCTTTCACGCAGTTCTCTTTCACTGCTGATAAGAAGTTCTAGCCATGATGCGAACTGCTCACCTTTAGCACATATGAGTCCTTCTAAGTCCACGCCGGAATTAATTTCATCAGTTCTGAACTTCAATAGTATGAAGCGTCGGCTGATAATATTAAGGAGATGTAGTTTGCGTGAAGAAAACTTGGACATGCTGTGACTGATGCTCGTGAAAACTTCATTCACTGAGAAGTCTAAGTGTGCTCCCAAAAATGTATCGGATAACCAGATCAACAATAGACGGTCCACATATGTCGATATCGATTGTTTGAAAGATGAAAATGCTACAACGATTTCCCAAAGAACCAAGGGTCTGCCACAGCTTTCAAATCGTTTCAGAGACCATAATATGTTGGATTCCCAACTAGCCAATTCACTGGCAGCGAAACCTGGGTATGCTTTATTACTGCAGTCTAGTGAAATTTTGGACTCCACCTCCATCTTTTGACCACCTATCCAGAAGAACTCGACAACAGCCCTTTGAGTACTGTAAATTATCAAGTGTTAGTCGTGCACTGTAAAATTATCAAAGATTATATGTAATTCTTTGCATCTGGTTTCGTTGTCCTCTGGTTAGTATAGAAGAAACAATTTTTGAAAGAGATTTGACACAAAATCAAACGCACCTTGCTTGGTACATAGGGTTAAGGTGGTCCACATCAAGATTTCGGACCTGCATACAACATTCAACATATTTCACATAACTTAAGAATTACAGAAGCAGAGAATGAGGGTAAACATTTTAGCTGTGCCCTGTCTAGAAATTGCCACTTGGTTGACTCAGTTCGACTCGACCTAGAATGCCCATTATTTGTGTCAACTATTAAGAGTACTTATACCATTATAATAAAAAAATTGTATATAGTCCTACTAGGGAATTATTCAAAAACAGACAAGTTTGTTCTGCTACTAGATGGAAGCAAACTGTGGATACATTTATCGTCGCTATACAATGGCAAAGAGTTAGCTCCTCAGAATTACTAACTTCATACATGACAAGCAACTAATTTCATTTTTGCCTGAAATTTAAAATGTCATGGAACCACCTAATATTTCCAAAACAATCAAGAAAAGAAACCAAACCAAACCCCAGTAACTTCAAGGAATAATATGAAGGAAATCGGCATGCATGCTTAAATACTCAGGAAATATGATAGAATTGTGAAAGAAGAACGCAAATGATTATGAAGAATACTCAGAAGCGAAACCCTAAGCTTCACATGAAGCTATCAACAGGTAATTCTATAAAAATATTGTATCACCCACTAAAATTAAGTAAAATATGTAGAATAGCTAAGATGGTTCCAAGTTCAACATGAGCAACAAATACAAAAAAAAAGGATTGTATGAAACTTGTGAATCTATGATGTCAAGAAATGGAAGGACAAAGAATAAAAGAGGACATACCAAAGCCAATGCAAGATTTCCAGGAGATACCGCCAAACCTTGGCATGAAAGGAATACATCTGGAAGCTAGAAATTTGGAATCTTAACAAATGAGAATGATGAAACCACAGAAAAATAAATTGGAAGGTAAGATCTTATCGTACTTCAGTGGCACTCGTGATGTTAGGCGTATTTGCTGGAAGCGGTGCCAAATTTAGAGAATTGTTGCACACAATCCAGCCGTGGATGTAGTTATCCTGCCATGATAGGACAGAATGAGGAAAGAGAGACGAGATACATGGGAAACTATATGTACCCACACATTTCAATATTCCACGATCTTCAAAGTGCAGACTTTATTTATCATGGTTTGAATCTTCCAAGAAAAGGAATGAAATCAAAACCTATACAGATCTTGTCCCAACATTATTACATGACCATATCAAATCCAGAAATCATCTGATGAATTAGACCAATTCCGCCACCTTTTTTTCCATACGTATAATATCTATGACATTCTTCCGCTTTTTTCTTAAAAATCAAGTTGTTTTGAGACCAAAAAAGGGTTGCGTCCAATATCAGATGAGTATATCTGCTCTGCTTGCACAAATCTTGCTAAAAGAGAGTTCATCTCTCACTTGGTAACACATTGCAATTTGCATCAGAAGATAAAAGCTACACCATATCCAGTCATGAGGCAGAATCACACAGACACAAAAGCCAAGCTTTCTGAACAAGATACCTGGCCACAGCTGTACAGACAACTGCCATCAAAAGCCCACACCAAATCTGTAACCTGAGAAGCACCAAATAAATAATGAGCTAAACCATCTACTTTGCCTGATGAGACACATGCAAAGACGTGTCGAATTGAAGAAAAAAACCACTGTTCAAGTCAAAAACTGAGGCAAGATACTTACTATATAGTCGTGACCTTTATGTAAGCCAACTTTGCTTAAAGCACCACTGAAAACATCACATCTCCATACTTGTAACAAACCAGAGCCTTGGCCCAAGGCTACTAATACTTCACTAGAGGACTTATTAGATACTGATAGAGAAACTACAGACACCGGGACAGGATTCGCTGGCAGAACCTAGTTTTTACATTGGTGCAAACATCAGATTAAAAACACAAACTTACAAAATGACAATGCTCATTCTAAAACTCAATAAAACAGGACCGTCTCATATTTGGAGAAAATCTACCTCTTTCAGTAGAGAAAACCCGATATTATTGGGACGACCTGGCTCTGTTTGCTTACAGTCCCACACCCAAATCTTCACACTTATCAAGAACAAGTTAATAAACAAGATATTCTGTCTTCCAATAAAATGCAAAAAGGCTATCTATACATTAGAATTTAGAAGTGACAAGAAGCAGACTTGACAGTTCTCTTAAACAATCTAAAATGCAAGATATTACCAGATTTCAACTCACCTGCCATCGGAACTTCCACTAGCCAATACAACCAAAGGATTTGAAACAGAGCCTACTACAACAAACTTGATTGTAGTCACCCATGAATTGTGAGCCAGAAGAAGTTGTAAAAGTATTGCAGAATAAGGAGCTATTCTATTCTCCACAGAATAGCATTGCGGGGCACTAATTTTCCACGTTGAAATTTTTCCGGACTTTCCCCCAACCGCAAGTATGGAGAATCTATTCAAATCACTTTTAGTAACTTCGTGTTTCTCTGCTGAGGAATGCAACACTGGTGACCAGGCTACAACTAATGATGATACATGCGCATTGCGAGAAGAATATTGTTCTGCGGTAATCAGAGATACAGTAGGGCCATCGGGAGCATCTTTCTTGCGCTTGCTGCACTGAGTCCCAACTTGCTGGACATGAGCATCCATTTCTCTTCTTTTGCGCTCCTTCGTTGTACAGGGATTCAGCAAAAAATCAGCGCGTGCTTTCTTTTCCAACGACTCCTGCATAGAAAGGAACAAAACCAACCTAAATAAAATGTGCACCACCATAACAATCAACTAAGCCTTATGCCAAGCCAAGCTATCATGTATTACGAAATAGGAGTAAGTTTCAGTCTGCCCCTTGATTTTGACCAAATTAGTGCTTCAACCCAGTGGTCAGAGGACATTCACCCCAAGGTTTTCCGTATACATAAACTATGCACTCTCCTTGTTTAAAAAGGGACTCAAAGAGAACTTTACTCCCAGTTTGCTGAGGAAATTTTATGTCTACCAAAAAACTAAATTATTACATGATACATAGTATAGGTTCCAGTACAAAACTACAAATTAGACTTTCAACAGGAGAATATAATTCGAAATAACTTACTGGCAATGGTTCATCAAAGTTAGACTGATATAGATAACGGTAAAGCTCATCTGATATATCCATCACCTGTAGAAGATCAAAAGGAAGACTAGTCAGCTAGTTGTTCGTTCAATCACATTATAAGCGCCCAGGGTCAAATAAAAAAGATCACATAATAGGATCCAATAACAGTCGCAACCATCTAACCAACAACCTTCCTCCACTCTCATACCTCGATCCACTCTGCACAAAAGTCACAATACGGTGGGCGATAGAGCTTCACGCGTCCCTCAGTGGTGCAAACTGAAAGCAAGCACCTACAACAAAAATAGTGTTGCCGAGGATCAAAAGAAACACCGAAATCACTTTCAAGCTAGCGGCAAAATGGTAGCTCCTCAAGGAGAAGAAACAAGCTCATTAACAACTACCCTGCATTAGGAGCCATTCCAATCGAAGACCACGAAACCGATCGAACACATGGACGACGATCTCGGGCTAACGCAGTCGGCAACATACAGCAACTGAGTAAATCTGCATCGAATCACGAAAATCAGAACAAGACATGTATTTCTTTCTCACAAAGAAACTGACAAAAGAATGAGATTACCTTCTCCTTTAATCCGGCCGATTGAGTAAGGTTCACTCGTAGGGATAGTAATTGATCCTCGAGGACCGGAAGGCAGTGCCGGATTCTAACACCGATGAGGAAAATCATAAGCCAACAATTAAACTAAATAAACAAAAAAAGTGAGGAGGAGACGAGGAGAGAAAAGTAAGATGGTTACGATGACAGTAACGAGGTGGCCGGAGGCGACGGCGATGAGGTTCTCTTCCGACCAGGCGACTGCTTCCGGATAAGACGGCGCGGCCACAAGCGCGGCGGCTTGGAACCTCGAAGCCATACACAATCCTCGCTGCTCAGAACCAGCACTAAATTAATTAACACAGACAGAGGACAAAGAAGCAAATTCAACAACCTAAGGAAAGGGAACTAAAACGTAAGCGAGGAAAGAGAGAGAGAAGGGGAGATTAGGGTTCTAAATTAGATTTGAAACTGAAATCGAAAAAGACGAAAGCTTCCACATATGTTTCTTGTTTCCTGTTCTAAAAGAGAGATGACTTGCATAACCGCGAACTTGTTTAAGGGTCTGTTTGAGGGTCTGTTTGGTACATCCATACGTCCACAACTAATCGTAACTCAACCAAATACCACACAAGAAAAACCCACATTCCTACTAATTCATACATCTCCGGCATTTTTTCCGGAAAACCCACATTCCTACTAATTCATACATCCACACGTCCACATTCCTACTAATTCATACATCTCCGGCATTCCTAATAATCCAGAATTTCTATCAGAAGGCAAATAGGTTATGCGATCCTATTAGTTTTAGCGGGAGCTTAAAATTACTAGTGCCGAAGCTTAAAATCACCTGCAAGTGACGACCAAGTGAAGACTCGACGCGAAAGCGGTGCTCGGACTCAACGGCGGACAGACTAAGGAAGGACTCAACGGCGGACGGCGGGGCGCTTTAATTTGGGAAAAGAAAGGGTATAATCGTCCAACATACTAAATTACGACGGACTCAGGAGTTGGGGGAGGGAGTTGACCAACTTGGACTTGAGAAGGGGTTGCTTTAGTTAATTGCTTGTTGGGCCTATAAGGCTTCGGCCCAGCTATTTTATTTTCTCTTTCATGGATTTCATTGTTTGCGAAGACTTGAAATTTGGAAATTTTAAGTTATTTGGTATGATTTGTTATAATTAAGGAATCAATTGCAAGATGTTTTCCATTTGAGAATAATCAAATAATAATTTTATTTTATAAAATTATTTTTTTAATAATATATGAATCATTCTAATCTTGTCATATTTTGTAGGGTTCAAATATTGACCAGATTTTGATTTTTAAAAAAATACAAGGGTAAGAGTTTGAGTACATCTTGATCTATCCATTGTCATTTCTATTTTTCTTCCCCACTTAGAATTTCGATTATCTAGAATCCATTACCAAAGAAAAATACAGATTGCACAAAATTCACGCAGTTATTTGTCGAAGAATTTAAATGTCATATATTTTTGCACAAACGATTTCTTTTTCAAATATATATTATTATAGCAAAAATCCAATTTTTATCAAAGTTATGGTCTGTTGAAATTTTTAATAGTTAAAATATACAAAAATTAAAATGCATAAAATTATTCTAAAGTGAAGTTTTGGGATTTGATAGGACAATGAGAAAAAGGATGTTTAATTTTTTTTTGAAATATAACACAACAAAATAGGGCGATAGATTCTGGTGCCATACGTGCACGTCCTCGATGTTGTCCAAAGTGACGAGGATAGAGTCACTTGCAAATTGCAATCACTCGGACTTGAAATGAAGAGAGCCCATGACGGAATAAATCTCTATGGCTGTACCGGAATTGTTTGACATGGAGACAAAGCAATAAGACTTCTCTGGAGCCAATCGTCGATGCTGAACCTCGGGACGCAGTAATCAAGTACTTGGGGTGAAGGTGGTAAGAAGTTACCGTTTTTGGTTGGTGGGTTCCTTAGTGGCACCTGCCTAGGGCGAGTGGGCCTTTAGAACACGTCGTGAATTATCTCATTCTGACCACCGATTTCTCATTTGTGGATCAGATGACCTTATCTGCGTTAACACTCTCATATTAATCCGGGCGAAGCCGAAACGAGATCCCCTAATCTCATTCGAACTTCTTCTTTTTTTCCAGGTTTAGGTGATATTTCTTGAGTTTTGTTCACGTTTGAGCTTTGGATGTTCAACATGAGTGGTTTGCATCACAATCCATTACCAGTGTCGCCTATGTCTCGAGAAGGTGTTAATAACATAATATGTTAATATTAACTAATACTTATAATAAAAAATTAAATAATATATTAGTTTGACTATAATATACAAATAAGACAATATTTAAAATATGATGTTTTCACGAGCTCAATCCCTCTTCCCCTCCTCTCCCTTTCACACACGTCACATGAATTTAAACATGTGCTTTTGACCGTTTTACCCTTCGTAAATGGGTACGGGATTGGACTTCCCCGCATTAAATCCTATCCCGTCAATTTCCTATATAAAATTATAGGGAAAAGAATCTTTAAGTACCCTGTGGTATTCCAAAAAATCACTTCAGTACTCTGTGGTAAAGAACCCTTAATTCGGGTCATACCTCATCAAAAATCCATCACTTTGGTCAGCGGGCAGCTGCCCGGATTTGGCCGACCAAAACGACGTCGTTTTGGTCCGACGTGGCTCGCCACGTCAGCGCTTACTGGATAAGTTATTGGTAAAATGCGTGGTGGATAGAAAATTACAAATTAATCACTAGTTTATTTATAATTGTTTAAAAATCCCGAGACCCAAACCCAATTCTATATTACCCTTACTCTTTGAACCCCAATCCAAACCCTAAAACGTGCCCCTTCACTCCAGCGTCGTTGTCCTGGAACCATCTTCACTGAGGGTGCCAAATCTGGCTGAGGAGAGACCCAGAACTTTCTCCCAGAGTTACGTCGTGGAAGTACCCAGACCCGGATCTTCGAAGAGTAGTGGGAGGATGAGCAGTTGTTCCAGTCCAGTGGTCGATACCCATGAGTCGAAGGTAAAGGTTTGTTGTTGTGGAAGTCGTTCAGCTTTACGAATAGCACGGACAAGTCATAATATTGGACGACATTTCTATGGGTGTGGTCGGTACAGTGACTATGGTGAAAAGCAATGCAATTTCTTTATTTGGTATGATCTACCGACTTGCAAACGAGGAATGGAATTGATGCCGTTAATGGTGGAGTCCATCGAGGAGAAAAAAGAACACATCCGACAGCTATCTTCTCAAGTTGCAGATTTAGAAGCTCGCATCAAGAAGATGGAGGAGAAAGACGATGTTATGAAGATGGAAATATTGAAGGCTACTAAAACGTGCAAGATCTATCGTATTATCATGATTATGATTTTAGTTAGCATGTATGTAGTTTGGATTGCTTAGTTTGTAGGTGGTAGAAATGGAAGAGGCAAGAACATGAATGTGTTGGTAATAGAAGAGGCAAGAACACTAATGTGTTTGTAACGTGGATTTGCAACAGAAAAGTTTGAATCCAAATTATGAAGATGTTCTATTTTGAATTGCTTACAAGATTCTTGCCCCGAAAGCATACCCATTAGTAATTTAGACAGCAAATTTGACATTAATAATGTAGTTTCATTGCAAAATAAATAGACAGCTTCCACTAACAACAAGAGCAAGTTTGACAACAAGTTTCTGATATCTAATACAAAATGCAGCTAAACGGATGAAGTTCATAACCCAATATAGCTAAAGTTCCATAGCCTACATAGCTATACAAAATGGTTAACTTGTCTCGGATAAAGTTCAACTAGTCTCGGATGCTTGGATGGTTGGCTGAGAAGCTTGCATGTTGGATTGAGATGCTTGCATGATTGTATGGGAAGCTTGTGCGGTGGTCTGAGAAGATTGTGCACTATTTGCTCGTTTAATGTGTTGTCTTCTTTGATATGGTGTTTCTCCTATACGAGCAGCCTTGCAAGTTCGTGCGTTATGGCCTATTTGTTTGCAGTTTCCATACTTAACAGCACCTCCTCTTTGTAGACTTACCTTTTCAGTTTCACCAGCAGCCCGCTTTCGCTTATTCTTTGGTCGGCCAGTCGGCCTTCTAAAATTTGGATGATGAACATCACATTTATCTGATTGTGGCCACTCATTAGGACTCGGAAGTGGCTTCATATTGTGACTGTAAACTGCCATATATGTTTGGCGTGAATAGCAACTATCCACAAATGTATCTGGTTGTTGGCGATTTGCATAGATGGTGGCAACAGCGTGCTTGCATGGAATTCCAAACAGCTCCCACATCCGGCAAGTGCACGTGTTCACATTAATATCAATAACAGTTGTAGTCCCGTACAAGTCCACTTCATACAAGTTTGAGCCACACGCAGTCGCAAAACAATTGGCTGATTTTAAGAGTGTGCGCGCTCCATTTGCTTAACACACAAAAATAGCAAACATATAGATCAACCTATTATAAACATATAAAGTAGACAAATATCAGTCAAAATAGGTTGCTTGTAATGGATCTTTTTACCTTCACAATACTTGGACACAAGTTGCCTTCATGTTTTTCCATCGCAGCCTGCTTGGAATGGATCTTTTTCATCATCTTCCTCCTAATCCATTCCAATATAGTCAAAATAGGTTTGTCCCTCCCAGGTATTATAGATGCATTAAATGACTCGCTTATGTTATTGACAATCAGCAGTGTCTTGCAATGAGGACTGAAATGGCTCCTTGACCAGCTACTTGGTTCATTCTTCATTAAAAACTTGACAGCTTCTTCGCCGTTTGGAAGTTTCTTTATCTCATCTAAATAGAACTTCCACTTTGTCTTGATCCCTGTAGAGGCAGCATTTCACAAGAGTTCCTTATACTCCTGACCCTTGTATGTAACTTTGAAATTTTCGTACAAGTGCTTGACGCAAAAGCAGTGCTCAACCCCTGGCATTAAGCTGTACATGGCTTCTTACAGTCCCTTGTAATGACATCAAGACCAAATAATTAGCTAACTTATTGCTAACATTTTAAAACAAGCAAAAACATAACACAAGCAAAAAGACAAGGACAAGGAATACCTTCTATTTATCTGACATAAACACCATGCCTATCTGACTTGGATGACCAAAATCACAAATCAAATTCTCCAAAAACCAACCCCATGATTTCTTGTCTTCTAAATCAACCACAGCAATTGCTAATGGATACATAGTGTTATTTCCATCTCTCGCCACAGCAGACAAAAGCTGACCTCCCATTGTGCCCTTAAGGAAACAACCATCTAGCCCGACAAAAGGCCTAAGGCCCGAAAAGAATGCATACTTCTGGGCAGCAAATCTAATATATATATATATTTGAAAAGGGGTACTGGTGGCAAGGGAACCTATTTAAATTCTAAAGGAGACACGGGATTTATCTCTTTTACATACCCGGGAGGACCTTCTTCGGTACAAATTATAACTGAACTTCCTGGGTTTGAGGCATCAATGGCATCGGCATAATCTCTTAACTTGTTGTATTATTTTTTAGCATCGTCCTTGATGATTTTCTGAGCCTTCTTCTTTGCACAGTAACATCGCTGCAGTCTGATAGTCATTCCTAACCTCTTTTGCAGGAATTTGGAGATTGAAGACAACTTCTAATCAGGATTGTCTCTAAAATCTTCGAGAAATCTGTTACAAATATACCTACCAAATGAAAGACACAAGTTAATCGGAGTATTTAAATTGTATTAAAAGTAAGTTTTTAAAGTAACAGATTATGCGTGAACACTAAACTAACAGTTTACCTAGAGTCGACAAGATGATTCTTTGGTTGGACTGGACATAGATGATTAGAACACAATGACTTAATCTAGAAAGTTCCATCTTCACTGATCTTTGATGCATGAACACGAAATCCACAACGAAGCTTACATATGACAGTCATACGCTGCTTGTTGTTCTTCACATATTCAAAATCTCCTCTAGTTATTAGGCTCAAATCTTTCAAGGCTTTTCTCAAAATAGCAACAGACTTGAATTTCATACCCTTTGTCAACTTCGACTTCCCATTTATGCACAAATCTGGATTAAACCATGGGAATTCTTGAACTTGATCATCATCCGAGAAATGTATCGGGTCACGCAGCTCATCGTCGTCCCAATGACTGGATCTTCTTCATCTATATCAATAGGAGGTCTCCTAGTAGGTAGTTCTTCATCTTATGCAACTCCAACACCCTCACCAACTACAATCTGCTCATTAACTACTGATGGAACCATAGTTGTCAACGCGGTTGACGCGGCGCGACGCAGCTACCCTAAATATGACGCGGCATGCAGCGCGGGAGCGGAGCGGGTGCTTTTTCATGACGCATACACTAATAAAATTGTTCAAAAATAGAAATTAACCATAGTTCCATAAGCAATGTTTAATCGCAAGCAATATTTAAATAATTCCATAAACATTCTGTCATCCACAAAGCAATATTTAAAAAATGCTCAACTTCTACAAGCTTCTGTCATGTAATCGCATGTTCTACACGTGTTAATAAAATCTCAAGTTTTTTCACAAGCAAATAAAACCATAAACATCCATTTCTGTTGGACATGAACGAGTATATAAATCCTAGTTCCTTTCTTATAAAACCATAAACATCCATTTCTGATGAACGATACTTCCAATTCTTATAAAAATCATAGTTATTACCAAATACAAATAGAACTACAAACAGCGAGGCTCCCTGCTCCTCCTCAGCCGTGGCTCTGAGCTCCCTGCTCCTCTTCTTAGCCGCGGGCCGCGGTCTTCTTCTCTGGCGAGGCCGAGACGAACTCTTGTTCTCCGGCGAGACCAACCCCTTCTCTAGCGTGCTTGAGGGACTGGGATTACTGGTATTTCTTCTTCCTCTTCTCCGGCGGCTTTAGGAACTCTTTCTTGTTCTTCCTCTTCTCTGTGAGTAAAATCCCTAATCCAGAGAAAAAGAGGAGTGAAAATGGGCTCTATTATATCAAATTAGGGCATTGGGCTTTCGTTTTCCTTTCAAAAAATAATTGAGCTTTCCGTAATTACAAAATTACCCTTGAAATAAATGAAAAAATGAGGGCAAAGTTGTGATTTTACTCACTTCCAGTTATATCGGCCGCTCCAGGCCACGTCGGCCCGCTTCGCGCTGCCCTCGAATGCGGGTGACGCGGCCGCTTTTCACTTTCACTCTGCTCCAACGCGGCGCGGCGCGGACACCTTATTTTTGATGCGGGGCAGCGCGATCGCGGCTGACGCGGCCGCGATCGACAACTATGGGTGGAACATCTCTACAAACCTGCAGTGCAGCTTGTGCAATCTCCTCACCAACTCCAATCTCCTGATCAGCTTGTGCAATCTTCTCACCTACTCTAATCTGCTGTCCAACTCCAATCTGCTGTTCCACTTCACCAATCTTTTCTCCAACTACTTTGTTGTTCAACTTCTCCAATCTCTTCTCCAACACCAAGCTGTTCAACTTCATTCTCTTCCTCAAGTTCAGTATCTTCATCTTCATTATCCTCTTTGCTAACAACACAATCACTATCATCCGATGTGTCCTCGTCTTGGTTACCCACAGACCTTGCCTTATCACTATCGCTCCAAGTATCAGTATTAGCACACACATCCACTTACTCCTTTTTCAAAGCAGCAGCCAATCTCTTGTTCAACTCAGCAAGCGGGGCAACATTCTCACCTACTTCCCTACCATACACATCAGTTTTTGGAAAATTACGTTGCTCCCTAACCATTCTCCAAACATCCGCATCATCCAAGAGGTCAACAATCTCACTATCAACATCCCTTCTATACGAAAGTCTCACAGCACCCATATGCAAGACTTTGGTAAAAAAGTTTCTAATACTCCAGAAACCCAGGTAGTCTGTATCAAAGCCATATTCATTTTCGAATTTACCTCCATCAATGTACCTCCTACCTCCATCTTCGACCCACTTTCCACCAAAATGGTATACAAGCATGACTCTGTCCTCCATTGCCGACCTACAACAAACATATGACTAAATAACCGGCAACAAGTATCTCTATCAACACATGCAATAGCTAAATAACCGAAAAGTAAGAAAACAGTACCTGCGTTAGGGTTTCCAGGGGGAGGAGAATGAGTTTAGGTTAGAGAGGAAGGGCTCGGGAAGGAGAGGAACATCAGGTCATGAAGCACATCTGGGAAGGAAGGGCTCAGAGAGGACGGGACGGGAGGACTCGGAGAGAAAAGAAAGGGCAAGCTCGGGGAGAAGAGAAAGGGTCGAGGGAAAGAAGAGGGAAAATGGGGAAGATTAAAAAATTGGGAAAGTTTTAAAAATTAGGGATAGTTATTGGGAGAGGGAATTGGGGACATTAATAATTCTAGTATTAATTGGCATTTTACCAATAACTTATCCAGTAAGCGCTGACGTGGCGAGCCACGTCGGACCAAAACGACGTCGTTTTGGTCGGCCAAATCCGGGCAGCTGCCCGCTGACCAAAGTGATGGATTTTTGATGAGGTATGATCCGAATTAAGGGTTTTTTATCACAGGGTACTGAAGTGATTTTTTGGAATACCACAGGGTACTTAAAGATTCTTTTCCCAAAATTATAAATAGATATAGTGTACATGCAAATTTATATTAATGCCACTTATTAACATATTACATTTTGGAAGTGGCCGTGTTGACAGAAGTAATTTTGAAAAATAAATAAATCGTAATTAAGATTTACTATGGTATGTGTTAATTTAGGAAAATCACTTGTGTTATATAGACAAACTATAACATACATGTCCATGTCATTTCCCTTTTTTTCAAATGCTATTATAAGTATAGTTTTGAAGCGTTCGTTTCCATTAGGAGAACAGACCCAAGTCGGGCCCTCGGCAAACCTTGTGGAATAACTAAAAGGTATTTATAATTATCCGTCGACATTAAAATTTTGGCCCACCGTATAAAATCATCGATCAAAAATTATTTAGATAAATTAACAATAACATTATCTACTATTATATCAAACAAAAAACACTCCAACATAACAGTAGTTTAACATATTTTTTATTATTCCACATTCAATTTAATGAACCAACTAATTCGAAGGAATAAATACATTACTTTGAAAAAATAAAATTAATTCTCGTCACCGACATACCAGCTTCGAGTCACCGCTCATTAAAATAATCGTGCCACTCATAATCAGACACCTCTCCACCACGTTACCTGAAACTCCATCTAAACCATCCGACTCCGTCGGCCGCTTATCCACTCCCACGTGTCAGAGGCCAGACGACTCCTTCTCCTCTCAGCCTGCCACGTCTCGTTCCTGCATGTCACGTGTCACGAACATGCAGTTGCCTTGTAAGGAACTCTATAAAATCCCAATTGCAACTCTCTAAGCAACCAATACAATTCCAACTCCGACATAGTAAACAACGAATTACGAGTTTTATTACAATGCAGACGATGAAAGAAACAGCCTCCAACGTCACCGCCTCTGCCAAGGCTGGCATGGAGAAAACTAAGGCCCTTGTTCAAGAAAAGGTTTACCCCTAACTAACGCTTTGGACTTGGTTTATTTTTATTTTCTAATTATTATTTATTTTAAGGGTCATGAAGACATGAACTTGTCTTTTTTTTTGTAATGTCTTTGAATTTATTTGGTTTCGCTGTGTTGTCGGAGTTGGCAGGCGGAGAAGATGTCGGCCCACGATCCGGTGGAAAAGGAGATGGCGGCTGAGAAAAAGGAGGAGAGGATGGCCCGAGCCGATGTCAACAAGCTGGAGGCCCGTCAACACAATGCGGCCGCCAAGCATGCCCGCGAGGCTGGGATGCCGGCCCAATACACTACCGGGCCCAATTACATGACCTCCGGGGCCCATCCCCACGTTACAGCCCCAACGGGGACCCACGCGCAGTCCGTTACCGGCCAGGCCGGGTACCCAACGGGGACCCACGCGCAGTCCGTCACCGGCCAGGCCGGGTATCCGACGGGGACCCACCAGATGCCCGCTGTGCCAGAGGGGCATTCTACAGGTGGGCCGGGGACCAATGTGGGTGGGTATGGGCCTGGGTATGTTGCACCGTCTGGGCCTGGGACTGGTGGGACCTACTGATGTTGAGGGCTTTGTTTTCGTTGGAAGTTCAGTTTGTTTGACGTTGTACTTTCTGTTTGTGCATCTGCTGTGGCCTGTGGGTGTTCGGCTGTTACGGTTCTTTGTAATTTACTAATTCAATAAATTTGGTACAGTCTTTCTGATGAGAACCACGTGTAAATTTCCGTTAGAGGCTAATTTCACTAATAGTGTACTTCTGTAGCTATTGTGTTATTAAGTACGATTTTTCTAAAAATGATTACTCATATTCTAGAATATAGGATATCAATTAAATCTTACTTATATTCTAATTCAAAAAAAGTTGGATTTATATCTGATCTTAAATTTTTGAAATTTTTCAATATTAAAATTCTAGCTCTTCGATTCTTGAAATAAATACAATATATTTTTTAAAATTTTATATACAAAACGTCAAAAAATAATAATACAGGTCTTATTCAGATTTTTCGTGGCTATTTAGTGAATTTATGGATAATTCTTATTGAACCTGAGTTCTTAGTAATGATGCCGCGTACCAAGTGCGTCTCAAAATATCCAATGTGCATGAGTGCGTACCCGAACGAAACATCGTCTTCGTAACTGATAGTTCATTTGAGATAGTTAATCAAGTAAATGAATAAAACATATTTCTTTATTAACAAAGAAAATTATATCCTATCTTATGTATGATACATTCCAATTTTTTTTTTTTGACTTTTAGGTTTCTTAGTTTTTAAAATTTCGAACTTGCATTAATTGTATTCAAGTAATAGTTTAACAATAATTTTACCCATTTTTATATTTACGTCTTGTCACGACACACGGCTAAGATCTTTAACCGAAGTTTAACCAATCAAAATCTTTACCAAAGTGACTCCAACCCAAATCTTCAACATACGGTTGCAGCTGTGACATTTATATAATTCGACCTTTCTTTTCCAACCACAACAATATTTTCCACGTGCTTAGAGTAGTTTATTCCCCATGTTTGATCTGTCCGAGGTATTTAAATTTCCGAATATTTGGAAATTAGATGGAGAATTCCGATTATGCTATACAACCTCCATATCAAAATGTTACGGTATACCTTATTTTTACTATTCGGCTATCACTTAACAAAATCCATCTTCAATGAAGAAACAAATAAAATCAATGATAAATTGTATTGTTGTGGTTGGAAAAAAAAGGTGGAGAAACAAATAAAATCGATGATAAATTGACCTTTGTTTATTTTCATGACAATTGTTCCTTTTCTTTGCTCAGTTTTAGTGTTCGACTTTTTTCATATTCTTTTTTAAGGTATATATCACACTATATAACATGCTAGGATTTGAACTCTACCATAATCGGTAGTATTGGATTTAAAATCATAAGTAGAGATTATAGACCCATTGTCTTTTTTCAAATTTTTATCAAATTCTATTTTATTTCAACAACACTATGTATAGTATATTCCATTCTTAAAAAGTTACATCATTCATTGTTTTAAAATTTATATTAATCAATTATTCTCTATTAATAAATATAGTTGGTACATTAAGTACAAGTCAAAAGCTTTTTTTAAAAAATTATTATCAGATTTATAGAGTTCGAAGTATTTGTTGACCCTCTAAATCATGTGAATACATGAAAAGGTTCATAAGTTTTGATAAAATTATATTCTCCCGTCTTTGGTCCTTTGATCAAAATTTCTTTTCTGGTCAGGAGACTATCTGAAATGACACATACGTCTTCCTTTCTTATTTCAAATTTTTTTCTACTTAAAACTTATACAAACAGTAAAGAAAAAACTGACCAAAAGAGAAAAACCGACCAAAAAAAATGTAAAGAAAAATATTCTCTCTTTCTTTCTCTCTCTCTCATCTTTCCCCCCAAAATACAAAAACTTCAAAATGGAGATTAGAGTTCATAGAGATTGACAATCGAAGTCGTGACACAAAATTTGAGATTTGCAGGAGCTTGGTCTTCGTATGATTAGGGTTGTATGAACTTGGGTCGTGCGAGCTAACCATTTAGTGTTGAAGAGTTGAGTTCGCAGGAGTTGAAAAATTGGTCGCAGGAGCTTAGTCTGGCCATGTCATCATCCAATTCCTTGTAGGAGATAGACAATAGTCTAAAGTATATCTATATTGATGGTAGATGTGGTGCTTGTGCCTCGATTTGTAGAGCTGAGTTCACAGGAGGTTGAAAAATTGGTTGCAGGAGTTTAGTCTGGACATGTCATCATCCAATTCCTTGTACGAGATGGATAATGGTCTAAGGTATATCTATATCAATTGTAGGTGTGGTGCTTGTGCCTCGGTTTGTAGAGCTTAGTTCACAGGAGGTTGGAAAATTGGTCGCAGGAGCTCGGTCTGGCTATGTCATCATCCAATACGTGTATGAGATGGTTATTGGTCTAAGGTATATCAATATTGATTGTAGGTGTGAAGTTTGTGCTGCAGTAAAAATTGCTGAGACTGAAAAAATATAGGGTGTTTGTACAATTTTTGTGCGACGAACCAGTTTTCAGTGAGTAGATTGGTATTATCCACGAAAAATGATTATCGAAGACATGAATATGATGAACCAAAATTTGTAGATGATAATTTAGAAGTCGAAGATGATGACTATGACGTTGAGAAAGGCTGTTTGTTTTAGGGATGGCGATGGGTAGGATCGGGTAGGGTATTGGTACGACCCTACCCATACCCTAGTTTAAAAAATCGGACCCATACCCTACCCTAGACCCTTAAGATTTTTCATTACTAGATTTATACCCTTACCCTTAGGGTCCGGAGGGTCTATAGGGTCTTACATGGTCCGACCCTCGAATTAAATACAATATATTTTTTAATATAAAATTTAATTAAATCATAATAAATATATTAAAATTTATTAAGAAATATCTTATAGATCACTAAAAATAATTAAAAAAGTCAATTTCGTAGAGTATATTTTAAAATATTTAAGAAATATATTATATTTTTATAAATAAACAATAATAATAATAAGTCTAATTAGAGTTTAATTATTATTTAGTTAGGGTCTAGTTAGGGTAAGGTCTAAATTCGGGTAAAAGGGTAAGGGTAGGGTAAAAATTCATAGATTCATACCCTACCCTCGACCCTAACTTTAAATATAGACCCATACCCATACCCTACCCTAGACCCAGTCAAAGTCAACAGACCCTCGACCCACGGGGTAAGGGTAGGGTCCGACCCGCAGGGTATGGGCATTTCTGCCATCCCTAGTTTGTTTGATTAAGTTGTTGAAAAATATTGTGTATATCTTGATATTCTATAATCTTCTTATTTACATATTCAAAAAAATATAAATTATAAGATGCGTATGCAAAGTCAATATACTTGATGTGTTTAAGCTAATTATACTCCAAAAGCATAAGTGTTCATAGATAAACTAACAAATGATTAAGCTAAGAAAAACATAGACAAATGTAAATGTTTAGCTAATAAAAACTTAGACAACTCCATATATTTCACCTAACTAGCTAAAGAGTTCAAAATAAGAATGAAATGTGAGAGAATTGTTTTGCATTAATCAAGATGTTAAAAAAATAGATGTAAGTTCTGATATTCAGAACCGTGCACCATTGATCTCATTTTAAAAAATGGCTCTTCTAGTATTTTCGGACTTGAATAAAATATTTTCTTAAGTGAATCTAATTTTTGTCACTTAGATTAACTCACATTATATTAAGTGTTGAATATCTTACATGGATCGGAGTATTAGTGAGAAGTAAGATAAATTTATAAATGTTAAAATTCCATTAAGTCATTGCATTAATAGTTTGGTTTGAATATGAATTTTATAAATTGACAAAATTAAAATTCGTGCAATTTTTCACCCAATAAATTTTGATAGGCTTGTTGAATATTCTATGTCGCTAATATTTTTGTCCTTAAAAATCATAACTTATGCAACTTTAAATTAGTCGATGGTATTAAGATGCAATACCCAGTTAAAAAAAACCGGCAAAATAAGCAAAAAGTGAAGTCACGGACATTCCAAAGCCGGGTGCCACTGGAAAACAGTTGGGAACGATCACCAAACCAAACAACTTCGAAGTCATCGAAACCTCACTTAACGTTACTACACCCATATTATTTATACCTTCTTTATTACAAGCCTCCCCTCCAAATGTCCGCATAATTTCCTTCTCCCCTTCCTCCGTCCTCCTCAACATCTTCCGAGGAAATCGTCTTAGAGGTAACAAAGTTTACTGCTTTCCTTTCCTGTGTTAAACTCTCATCTGGGTTCGAATGATATTAAAGTTCTTAGCTTTGTTCGATCGATTTTGGGTCGTTTGGTTTCATATCCTTTGTCTCTTGTCGATCTTATTACAGGTTATGTTCTATCGTTAAGCGAGGAATGAAATGCTTGTGCTTTTGTTTGAAAAAAAAAATGATTTCCTTTGGTGGCCTAAGTAGATCCCTTTTTTTTTTTTGGGTTCTTATGAAGATGATTATTGAGTTCTACTTAGGGTTCCTCTTTGTTGGAATAGTGATATATATGGAAAATGTTGGATAAAGAATAGAACTTGCCACTTGGGTTGTGTGATTAATTTTTTTAATTTGTCTTTGCAGTGAAGTTTTAGATTTAACCAAACTTTTACTGAGAATAATGGCTGCGGCTACTACTACTACCACTCACATGGCAGTGAAGGCTTGCGTCCCTTGTTTTGGGAAGCAGCTTTTGCCAAGCCAAGCGGGTTTTAGATCCGAGTCTAAAGAGGTGTCTTGGGCGAGCGCTGCTCGGTTCTCATCAAGGCAATCATTGTCTTTGGCAACTGCAAAGTACAAAAAGGCTGTTGTTACGAAGGCAATGTCGTCGTCAACTGAGAGCAAGCCCTTACCTGGTCTGCCTGTTGATTTGAGAGGTGTAGACCGCCTTTAACAAGTCATGCTTTGCCATATCTGGTTGTTGAAACCCAATGTTTGTGTTGCATGCTCTCTCACTCTGAACATCAGTCAAGTCTTGTAAATTGTGAAATTGTAGTTGGAAAACAGTAATGTGCAAACGACCCATATCAGGAAATGTTTGTAACATACAAAGTGAGATGTTATTAGAATGACAATATACCGAGTAATGGTGAAAACAAAAGAACG